>JAQQSW010011962.1:0-12634 GCA_028646575.1 Pseudocheirus occidentalis | reverse complement strand
GGAGGTCTTTCTGATTCCCTGGATCCCCTTCCATGGTTTTAGCTCCCTCCTGAATCTGCCAAACAATCACCTACATTCAGAAGCAGACAACTGCCAGTTTCTTGTCCAGTCCTCAGAGGTAGACAGTTCCCAGGTCCTTGTCCTCAGCAAACCTCAGTTTCATCCAAGGGGAGGCCTTTTCTTCATCCTAACTCTGGGTGGTCTCTCTGATTCCCTGGATCCCCTTCCATGATTCCGGCTCCCTCCTGAATCTGCCAAACAATCACCTAGATTCAGAAACAGCTGCCAGTTTCTCGTCCAGTCCTCAGAGGTAGACAGCTCCCAGGTCCTTGTCCTGGCCTCTGGGCAATCCCCAGCACACACTGAAGTCCACCAGGCTCAGCATATCTCAAACCCTTCACCACTTTGTTTGCCTGGAACTCAAGGATCAGCCAGGTCATGAATAAACAAAGTCTTATCCTGGTCATGCTTCTTCAGTCTTCCAGCAGTTCAGCTGGCTCTAGGACCCAGAAGGAATATCGGCCTTCTGTTTGGCCTTCACCAGATTCTGGTCTCAGGAAAATTTCAATTCAGTTCTCAGTCAGCTTCCAGATACTGAGAGAGAAACCCTCTCTATGTCTCTCTCTACCCCCCACCCACCTCTCAGCTGGCTTCAATCTCTATGAATCTTTCTTTACGAGGAGCAAATTCCATTTCTCTCTCTCTGTTTCTAGAATTCTTCTTTCTATACAGCATTGGCCTCCTGTCTTGGTCAATAGCCTTCTTCCACATCAACAGAGGAGTTCATGCCTTCTCAACAATGGACAGAGTTCACACCTTTCAAGCTTAGCCCTAAGTTACTAGGTGCTACTTAGCCTTAAGTTACTAAGTGCTAAGTATCTGATAAACTGATTACTATTACATTTACCCATAGAACTTATTAAGTACATACAAAATGTTGAAAAATAGAAGTTATTAATGGAAATGGACCGGGTAATTTTTTTGAGCATGAAATTTTTGTGTACAAAAAATTAAAATTTTCTTCATTTGTTTCAGTTATTAATGAATATTGATAAAGATCACTACACTAAAAAAAAGTGTACATTTAGTAAATTTTGGGTTTCAAAGCATGCTGATTACTAAACCTTCCATAAGTGAAATCAAAACATTCAGAACATGAACTTAAAATACATGTATATATTTCTATGTATGTGCATATATAGATACAGATAAAGATATTTTAGAGCTTGCAACAATTGACCTTATGTATAGCAGTTCAAATATCATGTAAACAACAAGGGGAGGCAGTAACACAGAGGAGAATAAGGTAGAAAAGAACTAGAATAAAGTAAAATGGATTTTTAAAAAAATATTAGTCAATTTCTCAGCCTACACAATTACTTTAAATGGTCAAGAACTCTTTTATAATAGTGACTCTTTCATAAACGTTGGTAGGCATGATTTTATAGTCTGAACCTTCTGGTGGAAAAAGAGCAAATTTCCCACGTTACAAGAAGCACATTACCTCTTTCCTTCGGTTTGAGGTCTTCAATTTAAGGTCAGTTTAAGACATAATTATTTATTAGGTCTATAAAAACCAGGTATAACTTAGGGCATTACAGCTGCTTCCAGGTTATCTATTAGGTACCTTGGTAAGTGCCTCTGGCACTACTTGTAGAACTCTATATCTGAAAAAGTAGTAGCAACCACTGTATCCAGCCCTGCTGCCACTCGTCATTCTCCTTTCTTCTTCAGCCTGATCTACTCAGGACTCTTAAGCATCTGCACTTTTCTCTGGGACAAATTACTGGGTAATTAGAAATTAATGGAATCCTTAACGTTAGCTTATTTTTCAAAAATAATTTATTTTCTAGGCTAATGTAATGCATTGAATCAATAGCTATAATCTAGAAAATAAGGTACATATGCCACAAGTCAGCTACTCTGCTCCAGTATACATTGAGAGATTTAAACCTAATCAAGAAGGCTTTAAGTCCCCCCAACCATCTAAAATCTATCACACATCATTCTCCTTTTGGCCCTAAAATCATTTAAAACTCCTTAGCTCTGGCCACTTATACATTTAAAAAATATATTTCTATAACTGAATGTCAATATTTTTTATTAGCTTGGTGGTCTTTTGAATTTTATTTCGTGCATTTCATTATTATTTTATTCTGAGAAAAATTATTTTATTCATCAGACTTCAAAAGTGTCCCTAATACAAAAAAGCTAAGACTCCCTAAATTATCATATCATTTACCATTGCATCATTATCACCAAGTAGATTCATCAGTTCTCTGCCTTCTTTTTTTTCTCTCCCTCCTTTTCCCTTCTCTTACCTTAATCATATTTAGAGAACCTCTTATTGATTTTGGAGCCAACTTTGGAGAAGTGTATATTCATTTTCTTTCTGGGAAAAATTTTACATATTTCCTAGCATTCTTTCTCTTTCTCCTAGTTTTTACTTAGCTTGTTGTTGTTAAGTCATTTCAGTAATGTCCTACTATTCTTGACCCCATTGGCGGTTTTCTTGGCAAAGATACTGGAGTAGTTTGCCATTTCCTTCTCCAGCTCATTTTACAGATGAAGAACTGAAGTAAACAGAATTAAGTGACTTGCCCAAGGTTATACAGTTGGTAAGTGGACAAGGCTAGATTTGAACTCAGGAAGATGAGTCCTCCTGACTCTAAACCCAGCTCTACCCACTGTACATCTCATTAGCTAAAGTTAGAATGATTCATGTACTGTCTAGGAACCAAGCTTCTAATTAGCCAGACAATTAAGCGTCAAAACAAAGAAAACTCACTTTGTCTTACAAATTTACAACTCTAGGAAATAGAAGAGGAAAGACTGGTTTATCAGTTTTTTGTTTTGTTTTTCCTTAGGACATGATGAGGTAGTCCCACCTTGTTACAGTTTGCTTTCTTTATAGATATAGGGACATAGATTCAAACTGGAAGGTAGTTTAGGGGTCATCTATAAAAACTGTATTATTTTGTCAGTGATGAAAATGAGGCTGAGAGAAGTGATTGGTCCAAGATCACCAAGCAATCACAGCATCATGAGACTTATCAAAAACCAGTTTGACTCTTTCTTTTTTTAACAGAAGAAATAAACATGACTGTGGTATCGAAATGGTTCACACCCTTACAAAAAGTTTGCGTATTTATAACAGTAAAACAAAACGGGAGGAGCAAGGTGATGGCAAATGCTACATTCCTTTTCCTTGGGAAATGCTAGACTATGAAGATAGGAGAATGGATGATACCTACTTTCTACCATTTTTGAGGGCGCTAGGCATTATCAAAACTAGAACTGTCAGTACCCTGTTGTTCAACACTAAAAGCTGTCGCTAGTTGAGTTGGAAATTCCAGCCTTATATGTGGTTGTTAGTTTTGCCTCCTACAAGATAGGGGATTTCAGAACTACATAATCTCTCTTCTCTTTAAAGGAGCACAATAATGCCACCACCATTTATTTATTCATTACAGATAAAATATTGTGTTTAGACATTTTGTGAACATAATATGGAAAGATCCATTCTTGGGATGTATCAGGAAAGAAAATTATACCTACATTAAGTCACCAAAGTTTAGCCTCATCTAGCCCCTTACTTGATTAATTAATTTATGAGAAAGTCAATTAAGTGAGATCAACAGATGAAAGGTTAGCTGAGGGCTTTAAAAAAAACACAAAACTTTTAGAATTATTTTCCTATGAGGAAGATGCTATCAAAAAAACACTAAAAAAAGATCCATTGTGAAATGATTATAAAATCAGTTTGCAAGACTAAGTATTGATTTAAGGTCAGGACATTGATATAGTATTTATATGTGTTTATTCATCTTTTTAATAGATGAATTGTGAAGGTATTTTTCCCATTCATTATAATGTTTTGATGGACATAATGAGTTTTGATTCATAATACATTTTAGATTAATGGTGTACAGATAATCTGCAGAAAAAAAATCAATTAGTGCTATTATGTTCCATTGGGAGAAAAAGGGTGATGGCTATCCAAGTGAAAAATAAGTGTTTTGCTTTAACTTTTCTACTGCATATTATGTTTGGTTCAGAAATCTGTTATCTACTTAAAAGCAATTTTCTGCAGTAGAAAAGATGTGATTTTTCTTTAAAACATGGGGCATAATAGTTGTAATTATTTTGGATGCAGGATATACAAAACTGCACTGCAAATGGTGCATGAATGTGGCCTCATTTTTCATTGATTCATGAGCCATGTATTGTACAGCCCTTCACGTTGCCTTCATCAGGTATAAATATATTGATGTGGAACCGTGTGGTCTTATCTGCTCATTGTGAAACAGGATTACCTGAAACAGAGTAGAGAACAGTGGCCCATGAAATGGCACACTTATGCAATGAACATAATGTAGGGATGTTAAATTGAGCCATATAAAATCTTTATAATGTTACCCCAAAACAGGACACCCCTGAGAGCATTCATTTGACTCGGTTTGTGTCCATTTTCAATCGCAATGCCAAGTCTGTTGTGGATGTTCTATGAATCCTGAGAAATAGCCATATCCGTTCCTATGGAATTGCTCTATCGTCTGTTGCTTTCAGTCCCAGATTCAAGACGTTTCCCTTGGTACACAGCCAAAGTTGGCCATAATTCCTGATATTCCATTAGTTCTAATTCCAGGCAGTTTGCTATATACCTCTAGTTTCATGACAGTTTTCAATCATCAGTGTTAGCCAAAGTCTCCTTGTCCAAGGTGAAGGAGAGAATAGAGACAATTATCTACATAATTAAACAAAGACTTCTCTTTTGAAAAAAAAAAAAAGATCTGTATATGTCACATTTTTTTTAAGGCAGATAAAAACATAATATTTCTGGAATGTCATTTATAAATTAGAAGGAAAATTCCATTGTTAGGAAGGCAATGGGAAGCCAGTAACAATAAATCTGGCAGACAGATTTTGAATAGATTAACCTGAAGCAGAGAGACCAGTTAGGACATTAAAGTAATTGTTTAGACGAGAGGTATTAGGGAACCTGAATTGCTGTGCTGATGTTGTTGTGGAATATTCAGGAGGAATGTGTCGCTCTAGCCACAGAGCCAACAGATTTTAGTAAGACCAACAGCAGTTTTGTAACTGAATGACTGAGAGAATGGCAGTGTTCTTGCCATCAACGAGCTCTCTCCGGAAAAATCACTCGGAACATGACGATTTACAAGTATATTCTACCAAATACTAAAGGAACAAATCATAATACTATGTAAAGTATTTGAAAAAAAATAAAGCAGTGCTACAAAATTCCTTTTATGACATGAATAAGGAATTGAAATCTAAACTAGGGAGCACATAAACAAAGACAAATATAGACTGATTTCCTTAATGAATATTGATGCAAAAATTTTAAATCAGATGCTAGCATAGAAATTACAGCAATATATCACAAGGATCATACACTATGATAGGGTGCATTTTATAGCAGGATCACAGGGATGATTCAGTATCAAGAAAACATTAGCATAATTGATCATATCAATAACAAAAACCTCATAAGATTACATCAACAGATGCAGAAAAAGTTTTTTGCAAAATACAATACCCATTCCATTAAAAACACTAGAAAGTACAGGAATTTTTGGAACCTTTCTTAAAATGATAAGTGATAGCTATCTGAAGAGCAAGTGTTATCTGTAACAGAGATAAGCTAGAAGCCTTCCCAATAAGATCAGGGGTGAAGCAAGGATCTTCATTGTCACCACTATTATATAGTATTGCATTAGAAATGACAATTTCTATGCCAATAAGACAAAAAAAAAGTAACTGAAGGAATAAAATAGACATTGAGGAAACAAAACTATTTCTCTTTGCAGATGATATGATGTTATACTTGGAGAACAAGCTAAAAAGCTGTTGCTAAAATAATTAGCAACTTTAGCAGAGCTGCAGGATATAAAATGAATCCATATAAATCTTCAACATTTCTATATATTATCAACAAAACATAGTAGAAGATATAGAAAGAAAAATTCCATTTAAAATAACTGGAGACATTATAAAACTCTTAGGAATCTAATGAGGAAGTTTTCTATTGTTATTTCCCACAATAAATGGAAGAGGGAGGGGCATGTAAAATGAATAGAATATTTCAGTATTCCTTCTTGTTTCTTTCCTTTGAGATTCCAAAGGTACTCTAGTGAAAAACTGGTTCTGAAACCACAAGGTACTTTAAACTTCTATATCAGCAAGCACTCTAGCATACCTAGGGCAGCTGCTAGCACAGGTTCTTAGATCTGCTTTTCTAAAGGAAAGCAACTCAAAATGGGTTAACAATCTTTCTTTAATCAAACAAACATATCATTTACCTAGTTTAGGGGAAAAAGTCAGCACCCTGAATTCCAGAGAATACAAACCCAAGTTACAAGCACAAATTACAAACACAAGTTACAGATTAGCAGACATCTGAGCATCACATCCATTACCTATTTAAGTTACCAGAGAGGGAAGCATCAACATCTGTGTTTTTAAGAGGGGGGGCGGGGGGTTCAATGGCTTCCTAGAGTCTCATCTGGTCAAATCACACAACTCTTCTCAAAGTGGGCCCCAAAGCAAAGCCTCACATCAGGACATATATATGGGCTTCTCCTGGGTCAGAGAATGTCACAGCCCTCTTGACCCACTGCCCAATTACAAAGTAACAAGGTGTGGTCATTCCCAAAAAACAAGCCTCCAGCCACAGGCTCCACAAGACCACATTCATCCTATTAAGGGGCAGAGTATACTTTCAAATCAGGGAACATTCTCAGAGCCTCTTAAGCCTATCAAAGGGTCTGGGGGCAGGAAAGAGCTTCAGATTCCCATTACAACCTCACACCTATTTCCAAGTTAGCTGCCTTATACTCAGAACACTTCTCATAATAACAAATTACATTTATATAGCGCTTGACATTTACAATGAGTTTCTCCCATACCTCCTTTGAGGTTTATATTTTAACTGCTATTAGTCCCATATTTTTGACGAGGAAACTGAAAGAAATAAAGTGTTATACCCAAGGTCACACAGGCTAGTATATGCCATTCATTAGGATTTAAACCCAGGTCTTCTGACACAAATTGTAGGACTACTATTAACTGTTCTTATTTTCAATAAACTCATCCCTAAAATAAATCAGTTAGGAAGATCTCTATAAGTTAAACATTATTTTGCTTTATCAGTAATGGGAAATCAATTCATTTTAGGGACCATTTATTGATTCCATAGATAATCATATAATCTTGCTAACCAAATCAATTTGATTATCAAATCTAAGTCACACCTGAAGCATGAAAACCTTTTACAATCTTTGTACTCTACCCAGGTGTCTCTCTCTGTCTCTGTCTGTCTCTGTCTCTCTATCTCTCTGTCTCTTTCTCTTTCTCTCTCTCTCTCTCTTTCTCTCTGCCCCCTTATCCTATTCCCTCCATCTCTCTTCTACATAGCTGCATGAAGTGGTAAGAAGATACTCTTTTAAATTAAGCAAAGAGTATAATTATAAATGCAAATATTTTCAATAAAGATTAGGAAATATATCAAATTTACAAATAATTGGAAGAATATGAATCATAACTTCAGACATTTACCCATTGCTTCAAGAGAAGAGTCAGTGTTTCCATAGCTGTCAGTATTCTTATAAACGATTATATGACAGGCATTTTATGAGGCATGAAAGTAACGAAGCAGGACGGAAACTTGACTCCAAGGCCCTGTCCTGGACTCTCTTCATTTGCCCAAGTTGCTTAAATCTAATATGCCACATAGCTGAATAAGAATGATTCAGTGTAGAATAGGAAAGGAAGAGAAACTTAAAATAAAATGTTCCAGAAAATTAATTTGAGCAGGGAACTAGAAGGCAAGGTAGGTGAGAGTAGTTACCAAGGAAGGTTTCACAGAACTGGAGGTTCTCACTGGAGCTAGCCCTGCCTGAAAAGAAAAGAAAAACAAATATACAATAAATCATCAACTTGCATTTCATAGGTCAATGATTTGTGAACTTGGGTATGTATAAAACTATATACAGTTTCAAAAACAATGAGTATATATATATATATATTTTTTTTTCCCCTCCAAGTAATGTCTTTTCATAAAAAGTAGATTTGTGTTTGAGATTACAATGGGAAGCAGAAGAAACCTTTGTTGAACTGGATGGTCTTTTTATCTTACTTAAAATAAGAAATGCATTGATCTAATTGTTCTCAGCTCTTTGAATAATATATCACAATTTTATTCATTCTTAACTCAGAAAGAAAGTTACAAATGAGCATGAATTTATCTCAATTTACTTCTGGAGCCATAGGTTAAGGATCTGAATGATTACCAGTGATTTGGTCCTCTACTTTGGTTCTTGAAATAAACAAAAGATCATTTAAGTATTGCAAAGAACAATTATTGAGGTGATCTTTTTTGGTTTATAACTAGACATAATTATCCTGCATTATTAAACAGAGAGCAATCTGAAAAGATCATTTTCCCTTCAACTCATGCAATAACTGTTGCTAGAAATGAGTAATGATTAAGCTATTTCTCACTTGTTCCATTTATATCAGCCATCTTTAAGACTTTTTTTTTCAAAATTAACCATATCAAAAAAATTCCATGAGCCTGTTCAGGAACTCTATTCCTATCTATAAATAGTTCATTTTGATGAAAATGACTAGTTTGTGTAGTCAAAAACTCCATTATTTTATTAAAAATAAATCAATCCAGCTATTTAAAATTATTTTCCAACATACTGATAGACCAAAGGAAAAGACAGTTGTTTTTTTTTTTTAAATAAAATTCCATGTTTTTCTATCTAGGCATGTTCTGAATTTCTATGGTAATCAAACATTTTTGGTTAAGAAATAAAACTGTGAATGTATAATAATAAATTAGAAAAGCAATTTGAATACATTATCTCATTATATTCTCACAACAAACCTGTGAGGGAGGTCCTACAAGTGAGTGACAGGCAGTTTCTGTTTGAAACTATTTACCAAAAAAATTAAAATTCTTTAGTTCTAATTCATGAGTTGTTTCTTATTGAGACAGTGTGCTATCAAAAAGACAGAGTTTTTTGCGGGACATCTGTCTACACATAAAAACAGTGCTGACTGCTTTAATATCTCATAATGACATGGAATTTTAGAAAAGTATGATCTCTCATTGTGTTTTCACTGCTGTTTGTGGTTGATAAATTATTCTAAAAATGAAGTAATCTTTAGTTTGAAAATCGCCTTTCTTTCTTCAGGTTCTGTCATGTGGTTGGGCTTGAGAGGGGTGGAATGTGGGCTGTTATGTACATATCTAGATATCTGTAGTCCCTTTGGGGCCTCCATGTCCCCACAAGAGGCCTTTCTTTGTTTTTAGAAATATTCATTATCTTTGTGGTATTCAGGTACAAAAATGGGCAATGGTACTCAAGCAGAATACAGTCTTCCCAAAGAAGGTGTTGACATGAATACAAAGGTATCTCAGTGAATTAGATTACCTCTACTAGTTCTACCACTACTTGTGATGAGGTACAGGCTCTGGGAGCCACCTTGAGCTTTCCTTGAATCTTCCCACATGAGGCATTTGCCTGAGTCCATAAGCCTTTCACTGTTGCTCTGCCCAAACCTTTGTTACTAGCTTAGCCCTCCTGTGGCCAGCAACTTCCCATCCTTGATCTTCCCAAAATATCTATACCCAGATCTGTTACCCCTTTGAACTGGCCTAGCCTACCATTGTTTGTGGTCTCCAGGTAGCCTCCAGCAACTTTCCACCCTTAATCATTCATTACTGGAGTCTGACCTAATTGACTCCTCCTAAAGACCCTCCCCAAACTCCTCCTCTAGATGACCCCTAGATTCCTCTCACAACATTTCAATATATCAGGCCCATCTGGCCTCCATGAAAGGAGGAAGGCCGGAGAATGACCTAGCACAGACTCATTTTGTATCAGATGATTATGGCCTGCTTGTCCAATGCAAGTCTCACAGATAATGAGGCTCCTTAAGAGTTTACCCAATATGGTGAATCTTTAATAAACTTTCCTTTTTTTTGGCTGAGAGAAGACTTGACTTGAATTTATTCAGCAGCACCCCACATGTTGGTATCTTGGGGTCTTGAGCACCCCTAACCCTATACTTCATCATTTTATGGTGACCCTCATTATTTGAATTGATAAATCTGGGCATTTTTCATGATGTGGTGAACACAAAGCAGCTATCAATTTGGATAATTAAAAGTCAGCTTTACATTTTACATTTTTTGGAAGATGCAATCTGAGTCTAAAATGATACTATTAACTTAGAGGACAGAACAAGAATGTCACTTCCAAATCGGGGTTTATGAAACTGATTTATATAGTTGAATAATGCATATAAGGTCATGGTCAGTGTAAGTGCCAAATGCACATTTTGATTTAGTCGAATAGAAAGTGTGAAATAGAATGGTACATACCTGCCCCCCACCCCCCCATCTCAGAGCCACTTCTCATAATCATTGAAATTTTTTCACTTGAAGCAAAAATAATTGAGGTTGTACTGGAAAAAGTGGCGGTTCAGGGCCAATCCAAAGGACTTCATGATGAGATGTGGGGACTTTTTTCATAGTGGGGTAAGAAGCATGGAAATATAATTCTCCAACTCCAAAAATATTGATATCCTTGAACTTCAAACAGCAACACTTGAGGACCTAAAAAGTGACATGTGGCCAGAAGTTCTCTACACCTGCCCCTCCTTTGTAGTGCTGGTCACGCTATTGCCTCATAATTTTCATTCCTATCAAAAGGATGAGAAGAAATGTTAATTTCTGAATTCCTTCAGCAAATTGAAATGACATAAGTCATTTTCAGAGACAAAACTTTGACTTTTCAAAGGTGGCCATTTTTTGACCTGCTGTCTTGGTATCCCTGTCTCTGCTTCTACAAGGAACTTACACAATACAAAGTAGTTAATGCTAGTGCCTTCCCTCTCGAAGGATCTACAATGCATCCTTTTTTGAATATAATTGTTTTCATGTTCACTGAAAGCCAAAAAGAGATAAGATACTTTGACCTTTCCTTGTAACCACAAAACTTAGCATAGTTCTTGGTACATAGCAGGTTAGTAGGCACTTAAGAAGGTCTTGTTAGCTAGACTAGGTCTATATTCTATCTGTAAGGGACCTTGAGAATCCTTTTTTCTTAGTTCAGCTTTGGAAAAATGCTCCCTATCCCCCAAGAAGTTGAGGAAATGCAGCAACAATCATGAAAAACTGCAAAAAATCATAATCAAATGATTACTCAGTTACCAAGTTTCTAATGCTGACAGTACTCTGTACTAGAATGACTCCTGGATTTAGAGGAAAGAAACCTGGTTGTGAATCTCATCTATGATACTTATTAGTTGTTTGATTTAAATTTAAAAATTTAAGCTTCCCTTTCCCAATTTATAGAAACAGTGATTGAAATACTCATATTACTTACATCACTGTGGTAGAAAAAAGTATTTTATGAACCATAAATAAATATATAAATTCAATTACAAATAGTTCTTACTTTACACAAATTATACTTAACATAAAGAATTCTGAAAGAAATCTACATTTGGAAACAATAAAAAAAGCTTATGTTACTTTTACCTCTCTTCCTTGCTGCCCCCTGGCTGAGTACTATGTGGCTACCCATCTCCAAAATTTAAAAAAGTGAAAGAGAAATAATGGAGGTGTGAGAGACTTCCACCAGGATGTGGGGCTTGACTTGAGATCTTCTGCACCAAGGGAGGGGATCTCTGCCCCACTGTGCCCACCCACCTAGCCCATCAATTTTCCTATCATCCCTGCCTCAGCCCCCATATTTCACCCATCTGTGTCCCAGTCTGGCTCCCCAGTGTCTAGTGCAAGCATCCTTCCTCTCAGGTGTAATGTCAAACCCCACTTATTCAGCAAACATTCACAGAACACAGAAAGTCAAAATATGGTATAACTCATACATTTCACAAGTAAGCTCTTCAGTCCATGTACTACTCCGCCCTTAGACAGAACATGCTTTTACTCAAAGTCTCTTCTCAAATGGAGATCAGACTATTCCACCCCTAAACAGTACAGTCTTTTAGTCAATCAAAGTCTCTTCTCAAAAGAAGAGAGTTCTTCTCAAATGCAGATCAGTTTCCAATCATAAACAGAGTACACTCACAAAAAGGCCAAAGGTTTCCCACCCCTGGACTCTAAGTACAATACCATCCATTAACACCAAGCACTTTCTCAATAGGGAGCAGGAGAGCACAAAAGGCCATCCACCCTTTAGCCATAACAAGATCAAGATAACATCTCAGCATAGAAAGGCCAAGGAGAGGCCTTTCTTTTGTCTTCACTGGAGGCAAGCCCTCAGCAATCTCAGTTCCTGGGGAGACAAGGCTCAACAAAGCCATAGGCAGTGTCCTCATCAAGTCACACTCTGCCTGTAGAACAGTCTCAGAACCCCTGAAAGTATCAGCAAGGCCCCCTTCCAGGATTTCTCTGAACATACAACAAGAAAGTCCTTCTTTAGGGCTTCTGCACCAACAGCCAAATTCCAGGACCTCTACAACAGCAGCACTGTCCACCATCAGGTGAATCTTGAAAAACATCAAAACAGACAGACAAAATACCAGCATCACAGCCATGCCTCCTCAGTTCTCAGTAGCTCCAGGTGGC
>JAQQSW010011961.1:0-12635 GCA_028646575.1 Pseudocheirus occidentalis | reverse complement strand
AACCATAAAATTATTTTCGTTGCTACTTCATAACTGTAATTTTGCTACTGTTTTGAATGTTAATGTAAATATCTGATATACAAGATGTATTTTCATTGTTACAAATTGAACATACAGGTTGAGAACCGCTGCCTTAAGGGGATATAGACTTCTATTGCTATATTAGGTCACATTACTAAAGTAAAAAAATATTACTTATACTGATTGATTGTCGGAAAAAATTAAATCAAATTTGATTGACTTGTAAAAATATACCTTACCAGTGCTCCCCATGTTTACCCAACTTGAGTGTTGTTAGCCTACTAATTAATTCTGATTTCAATTAGTAATGGTTTTTTTGGATATATGAAGTAGTATAATTTTTGGTGGACTGCAGGCATAGTTTTAGATTTTATTTTCATCATCTTTCCAATTCAATTACATAAAGTATTTATTAAGTAGCTATGATTTCCAAGGCACTGTCCCATAGGTGTAGGAATACAAAGACAAAACAAGAACAATTTATTCCCTAAAGGACATTATCTTGCAACTAGAAGTTCTTTGACTGAGGACAAGAGTAAGAATATTTACAACTAAATAGTACCTTAGAGATCACCAAGTACAATTCCCTCATTCTAAAGAGGAAACTGAGACAGAAAAAATAAGTGGCATGAACTCTGTCAGATAGTAACAGAACTGAGATTAAAACTGAGGTGTTCTAGCTACAAATACCTTGTGTCCCTCAACAGCATGTTATCTCTTGTTTTCCCAGATAAAATCAATTAGTTCATTATACTGAGGACAGTGCTGATGACAATAAGGCAACAAATCTTCCATTTAGCTTCTTTCTTCTCCACACCCACAAATTGCTTCACAACAACTAACTAGCCATCTTTGAAGTAAAAGTTATTCAAAAGGAATGAACTGTTTTAAGAAGTAGTAAGTTTCTCATTGCTCCAAGTATCAAAGTGAAGACCAGAAAATTCTTTGTTGGAAATATTATAGAGGGTATGCATGATAAAATAGATTCACGGTTAGACTAGATAACCTCTAATTCCTCTTCTTATTCTAAGAACATATGATTCTAGGGTATCATGTTTGCCTTTGATCTGCTAACAAAAAAATCTGTTTCAATTAAAGTGCTTTCCCCTTCCTGAACAAGAGAAATACATACTAAATATACAGTGAAAGGTTATGCATATATATTTTGCTTTAATTTAGTAGCAGGCAGAAGACACCTAACAAACTTTAATAGTTCTGGGTGCCAAGATTTTATATTATCACACCTATCACTTAAAATATGATTTATTCATGTTTGTATCTGATAGCTTACCACATGTACAAAGCTGTTTACTGCATACATACATAGTTGTGACTAATGTGAATGGAGAATCCTACTTAGAATTTAAGGCAACTGAAAAGGATTGCAAGAGAGGAATTTATGCTTTTTATTCATAAAAAAAGATTCTGGCTCTATCAAACAGACAAATGTTGAACCAACATGATAGTGAGATGCCCTTTCAGCATTCTGTGAACACAGTGTTGGCTCCCTATAACTGGACAGGCAATAATTTGATACAGACTTCATTAAAACAAAACATTTATCTTCTTATAATTAAACTATCCACTGCCTTTCTTTCTCATCAAATTCCAACATGACTGCCATGCCACTTATATTGCTTGGATACTGCAGGAACTTTGCACTCTTCTATAAAGCACACATTATTTTAAATTGTTTTTTGCAGCTCCTGCTGTCTCACTGACAAATCTCAGTCTCTTTTTCTCCTAACTCCTTATAGTGTCTGTCAGTGCACACTCGCCTCATTAGGAAAACTGAACTGATTGCCAATGCTACTGCTCCCTTGAAGAACACACTGTTCTGTTAATATAAGTACTCAGGACCAGTAAAAGGGCCTGCTATAAGCCAAGAGTCCATTTCTCCTGAAAAACACCTCATCACAGGGGAGGGCAAAGCTTTCACACACAGAAGAGATTCTCACGCCTTCTCTGATTCACCTTGAAAAGGAACACAGCATCAAAATTCCAAAGTAGTGATAACTATGAGAGGTCATCTATATTGTGGTCCATGGAATCTTTTGAGTGCTGGATGATTTCTTCATCAGCTCTTGAGTGACAATGATGAAAGATTCTATTTCTTACATTTTCACAAAGAGATAGGGTCAGTCTGGAATACTCCAGGACCAATTCATTGTATTGCCGAAAACTGAGATATTCTAAGTATATGTAGCTGTTCTATGCTTTTCTTTCAAAGTGTGTGAAAAGGGTTAAAAGGAAATTTATCAAAAAACCATAAATATGCAAGTATAGCATTGTAAAGGAAAACTCTGACCTAGGAGGAATCATTAAATAAGTGTAAATTAAAAGGTTGCCTTGGGGACAAAATACCAGTTATTTTATGATATTCCCTTACTTTGAACATCTTTAGCTCATCTTTTTGCATTAATGATATCAACATCACATACAAATAAATATTTTTGGCTAAAATGGCACTTTAAATCATGCTTCTGACACTGTTTGTGTAATTTATGCACCAAGGGAAGCTAAATTACCTTTTGGGGGTTGCTAGATTATTTCTTAGTGAGTTATTGCTTTGGTGTTCAAAATGGTACCATACAACTTAAAAGACTTGTTCAGAGGGAATAAAAGAGAAGGAAAATGAAATGAAATTCAATAGGAATAATTAAAGTTTTACATGGGATTATTAAAAATAGATTTCACAATAATAATGTGAGTGGATAATGGGTAGAACAGGAATTTGTCTGAAAAATATTTTGGGTATTTAGTGGACTGATAACTCAAAATGTGTCAACAGTGTTATAAACAGCCAGTCTTAGGCTTGTCTCTATCAGGGAGAGGCAGAGTGTGCAGAATAAAGAGGTAGTAATCTCATGGCATTCTTTTGGATACAAATACATCTGGAGTTTTATGTTCAGTTTCTGGCATCACATTTTATGAATGATATTGATAAACTGGAGAACATTAAGAAGGAGGAAATCATGATGGAAAAGGACTTTGATGCCATGCTATCTAAGGAATGATTGAAAGAATTGGAGACCATTTCATTTACAAAAGAGAAGATTCAGTGGGCTAAGGATTGGCCTTAAAGTATTTAAGGGGATGCTGTATGGACGAGATTAAACTTGTTCTGTTTGGTCCTGGCAGACAGAATAAGGAGTAAAAGAAAGGAGTTGCAAGGGGAAAGATTAGGTTTGAGGTCAGGAAAACCTTCCTTAGGAATCAGAACTGCCCCAAAATGGAATGGTCTACTCCAAAGATTCTGGGTTCCATTTGTTTGTGATATTCAAGCTGAGGTTAGATAATGCCCTGTCAAGTTTGTTGTAATAGGAATACATTTCCAGATATGAGCTGGACTAGATAATTGCTATCCAATTGTAAAGTTCCTTGGTTGCAGAAGATGGATGATAATTTGTTATTATAAAATGTAAATTATTATCACTTTAATTGAAATGGCATTAAAGGACATTACCTTTTTGGGTACAGTTAGAAATAAAGGAGAACAAGAGACTAGACACACTGGTCATGTTTAAAAAGCACATGAATGAAAGGCAAAGGAACATTTTATTTTACTGAAAATCTCTTGAAAATAAGATAAGGGAAGACCTTTGAAAAAAATGAAAGAACAACAAGGAAGTACTATATGTGATAATTTTTAGGTTTCCTTCCAACCTCAAGCCTATGATATAATCTTACACACATGTTGAGTTGAATTGAAAACTATTCCAAGTGTTGTTGCCACCTGATTCTACGATAAACACCAAACAAGTGTGTGTGTGTGTGTGTGTGTGTGTGTGTGTGTGTGTGCTGGGAAAATATTTCACAACATATGCCTAGTTCTTTACCCAGCCCACGATTCAATCCTACCAGACTCCTAGATGCTAGGAGAACTAGATGTGAAAGCTGACATAGAGTCTTAACTCTACAAAAAAAAAAATGCCAGTGGTGGTATATGGCAATTAGGTAGTGGAGTGAATACAGCATTGGATCTGAAATCACAAAGATCCAAGTTCAAATTCTACCTCAGACACTTATTAGCTGTGTGATCCTGGTCAAATCATTTAACTTCTTTCTGTTTCATTGTTCCTCTCTTTAAAAAGAGAATAATAAGGGTGACTAAGTGGCCCAGTGAATAGAGCATGGGCCCTGGAGTCAGGAGGACCTCAGTCCAAATCTGACCTCAGACACTTGACACACTTACTAGCTGTGTGATCTTGGGCAAATCTCTTATTGCCAATTGCCCTCCCCTCTCACACTCCTCCCCAAAAAGCGGAAAAAAAGGATAATAATAGTAATTACCTACCAGGATTATTGTGAGGATCAAATGAGGTAATATATGCTATCCTTAGCACTAGCACTTTGTTAGCCTTAAAGTACTATATAAATGTTCATTGCTGTTGTTGTTAATATTATTGTAATCTGCCCAAAATGATTAGAAAAGATTAAGACTTTTTTTGGTGCAAGTAGATGAAGCTCATATACAGCTGTGATTTTTGCCTGCATGTACAGGATGTCCTTGTTAGTTTTTGTCCTGAAGACTGAAGAAAAATCCTTCTTTTCAAATACAGATGGGAAGCTGCATACTAAAGGTTACTTAACAGAATAATGATTTTAAAGGAACGTCCATGATATTAGTGACTCTTTTCATTTTAATCCTTGTATCATCAGTACTTAGCACCATGCCTTATACATGGTAGGTTCTTAATAATTATCTGTTTTGTTGTTGTAGAAACAGAGCTGGACACAAGTTGTGTGACCATGGGCAAGTCACTTAACCATTCTAAATAATGATAATAAGAGTTAACATTTATATAGTCTTGAAGTTTATAAGCTGCTTTCCAAAGGTATTATTTTAAATATTTTATATTTTTATTATTATAAATAATTTTAAATTTATTTTGTTTATATACTTTCATTTGTTTCATCCTCACAAGATTGGGAAATAGGTGCTACTTTAATTCTTATTTTGAAGATGAGAAAATTGAGGCAAGCAGATGTCACATGACTTGCCCAGTGTCTCACAACTAGTAAGTGTTTGAAGCTTGATTTGAATACAGCTTTTCCTGACTCCAGGTCCAACACTACAGGGACTATTCAACCAAGCTTTATCATGAATTCCTTTCTAATGCTAATCATTGAATTTAGGGTTTTTTTTTCTCTAAAACTTCAGGGAATTCATCTGTTAAATAGGTATAAATATATTGCACTCCAAATTTTATTAGGTTATTTTGAAAAACATACTTTGAAAACTTTAAAATACTGTAGTGGTAAAATAACAACAACATACTACTATTTATATAGCATTTAAATTGTGCAAAGAGCTTCAAAAAGATTTTATCCTCACAAGAACTTTGGTTAGGTGCTAGTACCCTCATTTTACAGATGAGGAAACTGAGGCAAACTGGGATTAAGTGATTTATCCAGGATTACAGAGCTAGTGTCTGAAATTGTATTTGAACTGAGGTCTTTCTGACTCTAAGTCCAGTGGTCTGTTCTTTGTACCACTTAGTTACTCCCTTATATTGTATAGCATACACACACACACACACACACACACACACACACCACTGATTACTAATACAGTCACCATCCTCTTAGGGTTTTTGTGAAGAAATCACTATGTAAACCTTGATATGATTTATGAATGTGCTATTAACATCTAGTTTAGTAAATATATAATGCTACAACACCAAAAATAATTACATATGTATGTCCAGCATTTGCTTATATGAAGAAGATATGGTGTTCATAATATACTGTCATGGTATTAGCACTAGGCAAAATTCAAATTAAGTGAAATGTGTATATCAGCCTTTTCTCCATTCCTCATTTCCCTCAGGCAGCTAAGGAATAAAATCAAAGTAACTAATATTTAAGGAGGGGTTAACACATAAAATGGCATTTTCATCTACTTTCTCTAACTTTTCCTCTTTCAAGTATGCTCTCAGGAAAAAAGTATAACAAACTCATATACTCTAAGGTATGTTATGGGTAATAACAGATTCATGAGTTACTTTTTCCATCTTCAATTTATTGGGCCTATAGAGGATTAAAAACTAAAAGAATAAATTCTAACAGTGGGATTTCAGACATTCAGACATCAGCAAAGGAGTAGAACAGGCCTGAATTACTCCATCTAAGCAAAAGAATCATGTTAAATCAGTAGTTCTCAACCTTCCTAATGCTGTGACTCTTTAATACTTTTATGTGGGAATATCTGCATGTGGGCAGAACTGCCTCGAGATGGATAGAGGAGGGGTGTCTCAGTTCCTAAGACTTGAAATATGTGTTTTCAGATGGTCTTAGGAGACCCCTGTGACCCCTGTGAAAGGGTCATTCAACCCCCAAAGGGGTCGCAACCCACAAGTTGAGAACTGTTGTCCTAAATGGAACCATGTTGTGTGAGATATGTATCACTATAAATCATAAGGGTAGTGCAGTCTAAAATACTTTCTCCAAGAAAGTAATTTATCTTAATCCCTTTCTTTATCAAGAACTCTGAGAGCCCTTCCTGCCTATGCAACTTGTCAGTCAAAAAGCATTTATGTGTTTTTTCACTGTGTGAAGTACTGTGGAATAGAAAGCAAAACAAACAAACCAAAATCAAAAACAAAATGATCCCTTCCCTCAAGAGGTTGCTATTCTAATGGAGAAATGAACATGTAAGTAACCATGTACATATGAGGGAGAGAGAGAGGGAGGAGAGAGAGACAGAGATAGAGACAGAGAGACAGAGACAGAGAGGGAGGGAGGGAGGAAGGGAGAGAGAGAGGGAGGATAGGGAGAGAGAGAAAGAGAGAGAGAGAGAGAGAGAGAGAGAGAGAGAGAGAGAGAGAGAGAGAGAGAAAATAAGGAAACTAATAATCTCAGAAAGAAAGATCTTTGGTAGAGGGCGCAACTTAGTCTGAGTCCTTAGATAAGCAGGAAAGCAAAGTAATGGAGGTGAGAGCAGCCTAGGCATGGGGGACCGCCAGGGCAAAGGCACTGTAGGAGATGGAGAGTACTGCCAGGAATGGCAAGTAGACTTGTCTAATTGGATCATAGAGGGTATAAAAAGAAGTGTAAGAAAACTGAAAAAGTAGGAGAGGTCCAGAGATTTTTAAATGCCAGCAAAGTGGATAGAGTACCAGGTATGGACAAATCACTTTACTCTGTCTCAGATTTCTCGTCTATAAAATAAGCTAGAGAAGGAAAGAGCAAACTTCTGGGGTTTTTTCCTCAAAAAAACAAACAAACAAAAATAAAATGGGGTCATAAGTCAAACAGGACTCAAATGACTAGACAATGAAGTTTATATTTGGTCCTGAATGCAAAAGAGAGCAACTGGAGCTTACTGAGCAGGGATGTGATGTGGTATGACCTACATTTTTTCGGTAACTAGTCTATATCATTAAGTATTTATTCATTATTTTTATTAATTTTATTAATACATATTAAAATATTTATTAATTAAAAATAATAAATTACAAGAAACATAATAAAACAAAATATTAATAACATGAATATGTTCATGTTAATAATTTGATAACATATTAATATACAGAAAATGTGCAGGAGTACACTTTCTCATGTCTGTAAGCTCTTTAAAGACAGAAATCCTGTCCTTTGTGTCTTACATTACTTATTCTCAGCACTTAATGTAAGCACAGTACTATGCATATACACATTTCTTCTGTTACCTCTCTCTACTATGCACAGGCCATCTTTTATGTCTGAAATTTTCTTTTACATTTCTGAATCTTAGAAATCCTTCATCTCTTCTTCAAGACTCAGTTAAAAGGGGTCTTTTTTATTTCTTCAATTTTTAGTACCCTACCTTGCGATTATATTTTCTTTATTTTCTATATACCCTGTATCTATTAAGCTATGGCCATTTCAAATCCTCCAAATAAAAGTTTGATTTCTTGGGGATTTGGACTGTCCTGCTATCCTCAGAAACTATGTGCTTGACACATAGGATGTACTTAATAAATGCATATTGAGTAATGGAAGTACTCAATTGATTAGCTAATCATGCATTTTTTACATTTGGCCACATTAGATGGACTGATTCCATATACTGTTTCATTGACAGACAGTTTCCATGTCTTCTCATTAAATTCAATTATTGTCCAAATCTATCCACAAATATTATTATATGGTGAAACTTTCTTCTTTGAACATACAGAGCAGAATATGTGCTGTGACTAGGGTTTACTGGAGTCCATCTACAATGCTTATTACTTAATCCCAGCTATGGAGGAAAATTCACATAAATTATAACATTTATGTTATCTTATAGTATTTGTCATTATATGGTTTATACAATATATGTTTAAATACAATATATGTTTAAATACAATCCTATCACATACTTGTTCATACTTCAGTAATATCTGATTCTTTGTGACCTCATGGAGCAGAGAGCATGCCAGGCCCTTCTATCCTCTACTGGATTCCTAAGGCTGTTAAAAAGGTCATTATATACAGTAGCATTTGGTGATGATCAATGAAGAACTGCATAAGATAATTAACATAGATAGTATCAAGGAAATATATGACCAGATTTGGGGATAGAGGAAGAGGTGATGTAATCATAAAGTAAAAGCTTTGAGGTAAACTGATTAGTAGCTTTCATGCTCTGATATTTCCTACCCAAAGGCAAAAAAGGGCTAAATACAGATTTGTATGGTTAAGGTAAAGGAGTTTACTGAGGATTAGGAAGAGATACATAAGCATAGGTGAGTTAAGACTATGCCATTGGCATTAATACACATATCACTGATCTACTGAGTGTAATCTCTAATTAAAAACCACTTTAAAGCAATAGTGTTAACTCTATAGCATAAAATATTCTAAAAAGCAATATGGAAGTTCAAGAGGTAATATGATTTTGAAATAGAGAAATGTTTAAAAAAACACAATCTGATACCCAGAATATTTGAACAAAATTGCCTAACATTAATGTTTCAATCAACTAATTGATTCAGGCTTAGCTATCAATCTTAATTTATTAGTCTATCTTACTTTACAATTATTGTAAGGAATATGCTTCAATGAGAAGAAGAAAGGAAAAAGATAAATTGAAAGTGGAAAGAGAAGGCAGAAGAATTTTTTATGCTAAAAAAGCCATCAACACTGTAAGAAAATTAAGGCATATTTCTTTCTTGTCATTTCAAAGAATAGAATGATTTGCATACTTATCTTCTGCTGAACATGACAAGTTGGGTTTTGAATAGTTCACTTGCTACAGGCAGCAATTTACATTACATATAAATCTTAGAACTACAAGCAGACTCCTATTGAAGTAAATAAGTTTTCAGCATCTATTTCTGCTACTCAGCTATTGGTGTTTTTCTTCTTCCCATCCCTCAGCATTCACCTAATTTCAGGCAGCTTGACTGGAGTTCCAAGTAGAAAGATATGAAAGTTTATATGAACACACAACAAAATAATACAGTTCATATATAGTTCCACATTTATTGGTGATGAAGTATAGGATGCTTTGCAGTCTATATGGAGAATCATAATCACCACCTAACTCTTATTTTATTATGTCTCCACTCAAGAAATGGTACAATATCGAGTAATTAATAATGTCTGGTGTCTAATGGAACTTCAGGTTTCTTTTTGAATAGACTCCAAATAAAAATTATTAGTAAATATTCACTATTTTCCCCTTTTTAATAAAAAGTAACTTCAAATCCTGGGAAGATACATTATAAAATGCAGCATTCCCTTCTGCTATATAATCTGAACTTCATGATCTGAATAGGAATATTCATCTTCCATTTTGCTACCTTTCAGAGATGCAAGCAAACTTCGCAATAAACACAATATTTTAGAAAATAGAATATTCAATAAAACATAAACCCCTTGAGAGAAAAGACTATTCCATTTTTGTTTCTGTGCTAGGCACAATGCCTGAACCATGGTAGCTGCTTAGTAAACATTTATTGAGTTGGATTCACTTATTATTTAAGATTTTATTAATCTTGTCTTGTGTCCCAGGTATTATATTGGAGTTGAGGCCATAAAAACACAAATAAAACCCCTTTCTTCCAAGAGCTTATACTCTATTTGGAGCTAGTAACAGTTATTCAAATATGTGAATTCAATACATTATGAGGTAATTTCAAGAAGAGATGGCTAAGGACTCTGGGGTTAAGGGAAAGCCTTATGTAAAAGTTGTCAGTTCAGCTGTATTTCAAATGAATCAGGGAATTCTATGAGATAAACATGAAGAGAAAGTGAATTTAACCCATGAAGAGACCATTTGTGCAAAGATTCAAAGGTAGGAGATAGGATATCATCTTGGTAACAGTTAGTAGCCCAGCTTGAATGGGATGAAGACAACATGAGATGAATATTAAAAAAAATAGATGGGTAGGTGGAAATCACATTATGGAATGCCTTACACTTCTGGCTGAGGATGCTATATTTTGTTCAAAAAATGATAGGGAGACACTGAAGATTTCTGTGTGTGTGTGTGTGTGTGTGTGTGTGTGATGTACTCAGATCTGTGTTTTAAGAATATCAATTTAGTAGTTATGTGGATGATAGAATAGTGAACAAAGAGTTTGGAAGCACAGATACCACTTAGGAAACTATTGCAATAGTACAAGCAGGAGGGGGGATGAGACCTTGAATGAGAGTAGAGGTTTGATGAGAGAAAATGAATGGGAGAGTTTCTGTGGAGGGATGAATCAACAGGAGTTGTCACATACAAGGGAGCCAAGATGGTGGAAAGCAGTGAGGTCAATTTCTCCCTACAAAATCCTCCACAGATAAATAAAAGCATGAGACAGAATCCTGATAGGGAAGTCCCCATCCCCCCCAAATCATAATGGGCCTTATGTTTGGCTCAGGTAGGCATAGGGGAAAAGACAGCAATCCTGGTGAGGATTGGTCCTTTGGAGGTTCCCAGTGGAGGTGAGAACATAATAGATACAAGGGGCATTGCAGTGCCCCATCAGTGGCCAAACACAAAGGAAAGGGGAAGTCTAAGACACATACTGGAGTATATTGTGACCCATACCAGGGTATACCAGGTCTGTATCAGGACACTGTGATGAACATACAACTGGCAACTTTGACACCCACTACCCAGTTTTGGGTCACTAATTCAGTATGGAGTGAGAAAGAGACCCATATAAAGGAGTGGTGTTCATGGATACAATGACCTTGGGCTGTTCATGATGAAAAGAAGAAATTCACAAGTCAAGAGTAGCAGCTGTAGTGATGTGGCTCAGAACCCAAGCTCAAAGCAGGGTCTCAGTCCCAGCATTTAACTCGACCTACAATGGAATAACTAAGATGGGAATCTTAGGCCAAGGGAGAGCCAACATTGCTGTCACTTTCAGCCAATAGAGTCATCCAGTTCGACAATGGGGGCAGAATCCATCAGCAGTGTACTCTTGCATACACCTCACATCAGAAACATGCAAAACTCAGATTAAGGAGAAAATAATCAGAATTTCTCCTGAATCTGAAGTATTACTTTGGGGACACTGCAAGAGATCCTGGAATAACACAATAATCAATATACCAAGAAAGCAGCAAAAGAATTAGACTAGCCCTTGTCTCTAGGAGTGTCATAGAATCTTACCATGACAACAAGCTAAAATACGAAAATTGACTGGAAGGAAAAAAAAGAATATCACCAAAACCAGCTATTATGGTGGCAGGACCACTCGACACAAACCCAAAAGAAGGGAATGACATCTACAAGCAACGCCTCAGAGAAAAACACAGTTTGGGCATAAACTCAATTAGAATTCCTGGAAGGGATGAATTAAGAGTTTAATTTAAAAAGCGTTTTTTTTATAAATGGAATGAGAGCCGTTGATTAAAAAAACTGGAAGAGAAATTATAACTATGGAAGATAGTATTGGAAAAGGAATAACAGGTTGGCACAAGAGGTACAAAAGCTTACCCAAGCAATAAGTAACCTGAAAATTAAAATGGACCTAATTGAAATCAAGGACTTGATATGAAAACAAGAAATATCAAAGTCAGAAGTCTACAAAAATCAAGAAATAACTGACCTGGAGTGGGTGGAGCCAATAAAGCAGTGTAAAAGCAGCAAAATTTCACAGCTCCCACACAGCCACCCTAAATACCCATAAAATACCACTTTACACAAATTTTAGGGCTCCAAAACTCATAAAAATACAGAAAACACATCTCTGGCTGAAGGCAGCTTGGCACAAAAGGCTCATCATAGCAGGCTGGGAGCTGAGGCCAGCCCAGCCCAAAAACTGCCACCTGGCCCCAGGGCTGTTGGGAAGAGCTGCAGTTGGAGTCTACACGAGAGTAGATCAGAGGTACCTGCGGCAGTTTCCACATGTATCAAGCCAGGAGAAATAAGGCTAAGAGAAAGGTCAGTGGAATTCAAGCTTAATTTGGGGGAAAACAAAGCAGTCCTGCTGAACTGCCCCCAGGGCAGGGAAGCGACAGAAAGTGGCACGAACACCTGCAAGCAGCAACTACCTCCACTGGGCTGCTTCAGAGCACCTGGCCTGCAGAATTCATGGGGGCCAAGACGATTAATCAGGATCAAGGGCTCTTGCCTCAAGTGGCCTAGATCTGGATCATGGTCTTGGGTGGTGGTCCTGGAGTGCGCTTTCAGTGAGCCAAAG
>JAQQSW010011960.1:0-12635 GCA_028646575.1 Pseudocheirus occidentalis | reverse complement strand
ATAAGTATTTCATTGTGGCTGGGCCCAAACCTGTTACTAGCCTGGCCCTCCATTGTCCATCTGCTTCCCACCCTTGAGCCTATCAAAATGTTAATCCACTCTTGCATTGATCTCATTAACTCTACCTGAAGACCCTCCCCAAAATCATTACTGGAGTCTGAACTCATTGGCTCCTCCTGAAGACCTCCCCAAGCTGTATATAAGACCCCATCTTCCCTCCATGTGTGTGTGTGTGTGTGTGTGTGTGTGAGAAAGCGCTTTGGAATAGCTTAGCACAGACTTACTCTGTGTGAGAGACCCCATGTGGCAAACTTGAACTTTCAATAAACTACTTTTTCTTTGGCTGAGAAGACTTGTGTGGAATTCTTTCCGCAGGACCCGGCATGTTAGTATTTTGGGGTCTCAGGCAGCCCTAACCCTCTTTGGGTGCCCTCTTCAAAAACTCCTACATCCAAAGCCTCCAAGAAAAATATGAATTGGTCTCAGGCTATGGAAGAGCTCAAAAACAATTTTGAAAATCAAGTAAGAGAGGTAGCAGGAAAATTGGGAAGATAAAAGAGCAATGTAAGAAAATAATGAAAAGTCAACAGTTTGGTAAAGGTGATGCAAAAAAATTTACTGAAGAAAATACCTTATAAAAGAAGACTAGGTTAAATGGTGAAAGAGGTACAAAAAGCCAATGAAGAGAGGAATGCCTTGAAAAGCAGCATTGGCCAAATGAATGGAAAAAAGAGGTACAAAAGTTGACTGAAGAAGATAATTTCTTAAAAATTGAAACGGAACAAATGGAAGCTAATAACTTTATGAGAAATCAAGAAACGATCAGACAAAACCAAAAGAATGAAAAAATAGGGGGCAATGTGAAAAATTTCATTGGAAAAATGACTCACCTGGAAAATAGATCCAGGAGAGACTATTTTAAAATGATTGGATTGCCTGAAAGCCATGATAAAAAAAAAAAAGAGAGAGAGCCTATACATCATCTTTCAAGAAATTATCAAGGAAAACTGACCTAATATTTTAGAACCAGAGGATAAAATAGAAATGGAAAGAATCTACCAAGTGCCTCCTGAAAGACATCCCAAAATAAAAACTGCCAGGAATATCATAGCCTAATTTCAGAGTTCCCAGGTCAAGGAGGAGAAATTGCAGGCAGCCAAAAAGAAAAAATGCCACAGTTAGGCTAACAGAAGATTTAGCACCTTTTACATTAAAGTATCAGAGAAAAAAATACTAAATAAGTTGAAAAAAATTATTTTTTTTTAAAAAGGGCAGCCTTAAAATCAAGGTTCAAGTGATAGTTAAAATGGTTCCAAGACCTTGCTACCTGCTGTATCCCAGAATAACTGAAGGCCAGCTGCTCTGAGTCATACTTTTCCCTTGGTCAAAATTTTAAGCCCTGTTCCACCACTCATTTCTGTCATCCTTAATCTATAAAATTTATGCACATATATCAGCATTTGGGGGGATATTATTGTAAAAACAGTACTACACTGGGAAGCAATTCTAGCTCTTTGTTTGGCTAACAATATAATCTTTGATAATTTACTTAACCAACTGACCTATTTTCTTATTTGTAAGATGAGTGTGAGTTACCTTGAAAGTCTGAAATTCTGTGTAAACCAACTATTCCAGCATTGCTATTAAAACAAGAGAATTAGTTTTATATTCCTCTACTAAGCCACCATCTACCTTAGTTTAAAAGGAGAGAGAGCTACAAACTCCATTAAGGCAAAGTTATTAGCTTCTCATTTAAGTGCTTTTTATGCATCAAATCAGGAAGTAGGCCTTTACCCCTAACTTCTCAGTTATTAACACTTACTGAAATGTTCAAGAATTGGTGGCACAATGAAATATCTGCATTTGCATACGCCATCCCAACAGTCTGGGAGTGCACTCCCTTTCATCTGCATCTTCTGAATCCTCCTCTGGTAAGACCTAAGTCTGGTACCTTCCCCAAATCTCCAGTTGAAATACTTCTCCAGGTTTGCTCTCCACCTCTCGCATCATCTTCATTTTTATGCATGTATTTCTCCCAATAAACATATACTTTCCCTGAAAGCAGTAACTCATTTTAAGTTGTATTTATCCCTCAGTGTATAGTTGAGCATTTTATACGTGTTTCTGAACTAACTTAAAATTATATGGACAATTACTCTGATAGGCTACAAAGACTACTTAGTAGATAAGTATAGTATAAATTAAAGCACTTACTGAGTATGTACCATGTTCCAGGCACTGTGCTAAGTGCTAGAGCTGCTAACAAGACTGTCCCCACCCTGCTGTCAGGAAGCTTGCATTCTCTTGCAGGAATAAAAATTTTATGGGTTCCAGAAATGAGATGTGGGTGGATGGTGTGGAAAGGGCCACAAGAGTGGCATGGAGGGCTGGATCTGAACAACCTAAGGTACTAATCCACTATCAGAGGCTGGTGTTCCAGAGGCCAGTGTGAAGGTTCTAACCTTCCAATATCATCCTCAATTCACTACTTTAACTGAACTCCACTATGACAGGACTGCCAGTGACATCTGTAGCCAAGTTAAAATATATACATGATGATAGTGATGATACATTCTTAAATTATAATTTTGTTCTTCTTTGCTTTCATTCTTTACTTCCTTCACAGCAGATATTATCTTTACTTTCAATGTCTAATCATAGAAGGCCCATACCTATAGCATTTTTATAGAAAGATTATAAATAAGGCAGTTATTCCTACCTTGAATTTTCCATGTTTATCAGTAAAATAGCAATGGATGAAGGCTATCAGTTACTTGATGGCTTTAAAAGGGTTCTTTCCTGTTATCATCCAGACCTCAAAAACCCATTTTGTGCAGTGCCATTCAGGCATTGTGTGATCCCACCAGGAAGTTATGTAGTAATGTAGACGCGTCTTCAAGCAATACTTTCTAAACAGATTTGACCACTGAATACTTACAGACTTGAAATATAGTGATAGAGGCTATAAATACTAGGCTGTCATTTAATCATTAAACATTTAATGGATGTCATTTAATCATTCTATTTAGATTCCAAAATTTACTTAGGACCAATAGTTCTGTGTTTGATTCTCAGATTTAGGAAAAAAGATGCATTTGACAGCTGGTTGAGTATTAATTCTTTGAAATATTTTAATGTTGTCTACCTAACAAGAAACTGTCTTCAATATTAATTTCTTCTTTCATGAAAATGCCTCTGAGATGAAAGGTCCCAGGGGTGAGGAAAATTTTATAGCATAATAATTCACACTAAAAAATTGCTGATGCATCTTTAATACTTTGATATGACTAGTGTGAAAAAAACTCACAGAAATCTTCTAATGCTATCAGTGCTATATGAAGCATTTAGGAAATGTTGCCCTAAAGGGGAATGGGGCTGTATAGTATCAGTAGTAATAATTAACATTTATAGAGCTCTTCAGATTTCACTCCTCCTGTAAAATGAGTAGTTCCTAGTACTGTTACCCCCACTTTATAGAGAAAGAAACACTCAGGTTAACTAACTTGACCTTGGTCACATAGTTAGCAAGTACCAGAGGCAAGATTTGAATTTGACTTAAGTCCAATGCCTTTTTTTTACACCACGCTGTCACCCCTAGACATAAAGGTCCCTAATTTTTAAATAGTGTCAGAGAAACAACTGGTCTCCAAAAGGTTAATAGGCAGTTTACTGCTGCTAAGGAAACCATTGTTATAGAATATGTTTATCTATTACTGTCTTTCACAGATATATTTACAACTCTGGGATTTGTTTTTGTATTGCGGTGGGTCCAAATGTTTTTTTTTTTTGAGGGCAATTGGGGTTAAGTGACTTACCCAAAGTCACACGGCTAGTAAGTGTGTCAAGTGTCTGAGATCGGATTCGAACTTGGGTCCTCCTGACGCCAGATCCAGTGCTCTATACTCACTGTGCCACTCAGCCGCCCTCAAATGTTTTTCTTGCTGGAAACCATGGATACTCATTTTTTCTTGTGGTGTTAAGTATTAAGGAAAAGTTAATAGAAATCCAGTATTTCTACCTCTTGCTTATTATTTATTTTTTCATATTTTTTAAACTTATCACTTTTTTTCTTCCAATTAGGTGATAAACTACATGAGTACAAGGACCACTTCTGAGTCTTTGTATCCTGCACAGTGATTTGGATGTAGATTTCAATAGGCATTGCAATCAATCATTTCTTTCCTTCTTTTATGATTTAAAACTCAGTAGTTACTTGAAAGTATTTTATTCCAGGCAGTCAGAACTTACCAAAACTCTAGTAATGCTTCCAATAAGCAAAATAATTCTGGATGTCATTTAATCATTCTATTTAGATTCCAAAATTTACTTAGGACCAATAGTTCTGTGTTTGATTCTCAGATTTAGGAAAAAAGATGCATTTGACAGCTGGTTGAGTATTAATTCTTTGAAATATTTTAATGTTGTCTACCTAACAAGAAACTGTCTTCAATATTAATTTCTTCTTTCATGAAAAGCAAATCCCCAAAAAGAGCAAAGAAAAAGGAAAGTGATCCATTTATACCAAAATATTTATACCATTAAGTAAAAATATTTGAGTAGCCAGAAATGAAACTAAGGGAAGTGCCCACCTGTTGGGGATGACCAAATAAATTACGATATATGAATGTAATGGAATTTTTATGCCATAAGAAATGATAAGTTTTAGGATCTGTATGAAAAGATGTGAAGGAAACAAAAATAGAACAATATATACCATGAAAATAACACAGGGGAAAAAAACCTTTGAAGGGTATTAAAATTATAAGTGATACAATGATAAACCCCTAGTCCAGAGGACTGAAGATGAAACATGCCACTTATTTCCTACCAGAAAAGTGATGGACTTAAAATGCAGATATACGTGTAGTTTTAGAAATGGCCAAAGTGGGGATCTGTTTTGCCTTGGACTATGCATGTCTGTTGTGAGGTTTTTGTTTTTTTTTATTGCTCAATGGGGAGGAAGGGTAGTGGGGGGAGATAAGTGCTTGTAATAAAGGAATGAACAGTTCAGGGGCTGTATTTGGTGATGAAACTTATCAAGTTTTATTTTTAAATGGTGCTTTTCAATTGAAGGTCAAAAGGAGAACTATAATTTTATTATTTCTTAAGAAATGTACAACTTTGTGCAATCTTCAACCCCAAACAAAAGGATGTAGAAAGCATAGTATAACTAAGCAAATCTACAGAATACACCAGTGAAGCAGCCCTGATGGGTCCCTTCTCTGAAATCCATAATGTCTCCTAGCAACATACATAAGTGTTGCATCCAAAGAAAAAACATCCATGGATTCTATAACAGAGCCCAATAAATCACCTTCACAGGAAAAAAAAAAACTTATTCTACCACAATCTCATCTTCTGATTCTGCACCAAAGTTTTCTATGTTGGCTTCTTTTTCGTGAGCACTGACAGTTCCCATGGGGTTCCCCTCTGGGTCAAGCTCTCTGCTCTGGCTGTTGTCACTGCTGGTTCCTACGCATGTATTCCTATTCTCACATGGTACTTTGTTTACTATTTCTTCTTCCAGTGGCTGGCTGGAAACATCCCCATTTGTAGCCTCTCCAGTATCACCAGTGCTTTGTTCTTTGGTCCTCCCTTCACTGTTCTCTTGTGGCGGCACTGCTTCTTCTCCATCGACTGCCCTGACTGCGGCGGCAATGACCTCTGCTAACACTGCTGTAACTACCTCTTCGGCAGTCTCCTCTTTGTCTTCATCTCCTTCGACATCTGGATCCACTATTTCATCTGTGAAGGGATCTTCACCCTTGGTGATGAATAGAAACAATATCAGTGATGTGTCATAGAAAACAGAACACAAAGAACAGCCAGAAATCTAGACCCTCAAAATAATCACAATATGGCCTAAAGCTGTTGGATCTAGTTAAGAAAACCTAAGACTTTACCTTGAAAACATATAAAATAGAAATAACAAATAGTCCAGCAAGATCACAGCTGAGTTAATTTTAGGGAAAAGGACAATCTTTTCCAATAACAGTTTCGTAAATGTACATCAATTCCTTACCAAGAAGAAAAAAAAAATTAAAACCATCTCTTTTGAGAGATACAACTCTACAGAAACATTGTAAAATAAATAAATGACCTTAGGAAAAAACTACAAGAACCTATACCCAGTGGTTTCATGGATGTATTTATATCATCCACTTATGTTTAATACTGCATTTGAAAATTAAGGCCAGGACATTATGGACTATTATAAATAGGGTTAGGGGCTTTTGTATTCAAAATACAGGGAGAAAAAAAGGTTCTAAAGACATTTTTTCTTTGTATATTTCCTTTCAAACTTAGGACCAGAACATGAAGTAATCTTTAACTTTCTACGTTAAAGAATCATATTTGGGGCGGCTAAGTGGCGCAGTGAAGAGAGCACTGGCCGTGGAGTCAGAGGGACCTGAGTTCAAATCTGACCTCAGACATTTACCACACAAAAAAACTAGCCATGTGACCTTAGGCAAGTCACTTACACTCAAATGCCTTCCAAAAAAAAAAAAAAAGGGCAAAAAAAATATTTAAATTAATTGAAGGCTCAAATCTGAACCTGACTTGAGTCAATATTTTGCACGTCCTAAAGCATACACACAAAAGCTTCAGTACACTTGGAGGACTGTAAGAATTACTGACAAAACAGGAGTCCATACTTTAATAACTGAAAAAAGACAGAAACAAAGATCATCATATGACATGTCCTTAAAATTCTTAATTTCTCAAACTGCACAAACTGGTTAATACAGGATTTCATTAAAAAGGCTCTCACCTAAATTTCCCAGTGTATATTTTTACTCAGCAAAATTGCCATTCTAATGACAATGTGCTCCTTGATCTCCTTACAAGCAATCTCTCTCAAAGTCTGCATCTTCTGAATTCCAAAATTAATGGAAATTTAACTAAGTGAAGAACTGGAGAACTTTGGAGCTGAGAGATAAGCCATCTACCCAGAATAGTTTGAGAATTTTTAAAAGGAGCACCTTAAAAATCACTGTTAATAGAATATAGAAGACTAATACATTTTTGTGGATATACTTTCTAGACACGTGAGAGTATTATGCTAATCTTTATTTTAGTAGAAATTTTCTGTTTTTCATGAGTAAACAGACTGTCAACTTAAAGTACTGTATAACTTTAAATTATTTTTATTATCTTAAGCTACAGATATATCCAAAAACAGTTAAGTTCTCTCAGAGAATCCCTAAGATCTGGGTGAAGTCACATGTTACTAAGCTTGTGCACATCTAAAACCCAGACACATACATTTTTCTAGAAAATCCAATTATTGCCAAATATTACATTGTGAATATGTCTATGTAAAGACAATCCTATCCTTTTTCAAAAAGTTCTGCTTACCCACTGACATGCCTGCCCCTGCCCTTAACCACAAACCTTGAGGTATTTTTCAAGCATTTTCACTATATGTCTGTTGTTCAAGACACTCTTAGCGACATGTAGACTTGTCTTCTTGAACTGTTCAGCAGCAAGCTACAGAGGAAGACAAACATATATTACTTTAGGAAAACTTGCACCGAGGGAAAGGAAACAGATTATAAGTCTCCTGTAAAAGATTTAGGTTACAGAGGTGCTGATCTGCATTTCGCAGTCTCCTCACTGGGAAATCAATATATGAATAACATCACAAGTCTTGTTTGGAGGCAGCCAGATGGCACAGTGGATGTAGCACTGGGCCTTGGGTCAGGAAGACCTGAGTTAAAATCAAGCATTACACACTCTTAAGTGTGACCCTGGGAGCAAGTCACTTCACCTCTGCCTGCCTGTGTCCTTATCTACAAGATGAAAATAATTATTATCCTCCTGCTAGGGCTGTTTGGAGCAAAAGTGCTCAGCACAGTCCCTGGTGCATAGTAAGTAATAAATGATGTTGGCTATCATCTCAAAACAGACAAAAAAGCATCAATCCTTCTTGTACAGAGGGAAGCAGCAGTGCAGCTTATTTTGGCTCAGAAGGGCATGGTGATAAGAGCACTGGCCTTGCTGTCACAAGATCTGTGCTCAAATCTAATTTAGCTAGGTATCCTCAGATAAGCTGTGTAACTCTTGATGTTCATGTTTTTCTTGTTTTAAATGGGGGTGGGGAGGAAGAAGGAAGAGTGAAGTTTTTACATATTAAAAGCACAACAGAACTATGAATATTTATTGACATAGTAAGTCATCAAAACAGCGAGGTTAGAGTTGCTAGGAAGCTGCACTGTCCAAGGTCAGATCTGCAAGGTGCCATGTGAAGTGCTGCAAATACAAAGACAAAAATATTCCAGCCTTCAAAGAACATACAGTATAATGCCTTCAGATATGCATATCTTAGCAATTTAAACCTCAGGTTACATAGAACACACTTCCAGAGGATGGTAAGGAATGTCTTTAACTTTATAGGAAGAAAATCCTCAATCTTATAAATTTCAACCAAGCCTTGGTAAAATGTCTAACCTCAAATGACAGGGTTAATTTTAACCTTAGAAAAAGAAAGCTCCTTTTCAACACAATCCCTCAAAATGACCACAAGATGTTTTGATAATGAGAGAATACCACAAGGATCAAGATTGTCACCAATTTTCTACCTTCTAAACCATAATAGCTGATTTCAGAATAGAGCAGGGAGCACTTACACGGCGGTTGTGATTGTGGTCAGCAGAATAAAGGTGCCGCTGAAGAAGATGGTGCTGGGCAGGAATTAACATGTCACAAGCCATACAATGTGCAGCTTCAATCCTCTTAAAAAAGTGTTCCTGGCCAATTCCTGCAGATTCAAATGAAGGTTGTTTAATCACTGCCCATATGATTGGTGTTGTTCCTTTACAGAGTTCCACGGTCACATAAAATCTGTAACCCTTTCACATCCCACCCAGCTTTTTCCTTTAAGCAACCTGATACCATTAACTAAAACTGCTTCATGTGCAAATCAAATATGTGCTTCCTTAGCTTCTCCTTTTGTCCAAATTATAAATTCTGAAAAGATCTTTGGAAAATAGCTATGATATATATGTGGATCTTCTAGCTCCTCTTTCACTAATGCTTCTCAACGCACCTTTGAAAGGGTCTGGTTTCTGCTTTACACTTTCCTTCTCAGTCAGCTCCTGACGACGCTTCTCTATTTTCTTATTTCTATTCACAATGTATTCCTAGAAAGGTTGAAGGACAACATAAAGGGAAAAGGGAAATTTATACACAAAAGCAACTTCAATCAAGAGCTTTTTACCTTCTTTATGGTCTGTAGCCTGGTGAAGTCTATGGACCTTTTCTCACAATCACATTTATAAATGAATAAGATAACAGAGGATTTTTTTTTTTGGTAGGGCAACTGGGGTTAAGCAACTTGCCCAAGGTCACATGGCTAGGTTTTTTTGTGTGTATGTTAAGTGTCTGAGGACGTATTTGCACTCAGGTACTTCTGACTCCAGGGCCGGTGTTCTATTCACTCCACCACCTAGCCGCCCCCACAAGATTTAAAAAAAACCCAACCCACTCAGTTGGAGGATTCCAGGTTAAAACCCTGGCTTAACTATTTGCATAAAACATGCCCTGATGGTTCTCTTAAAAAATATCTTAACAGCAGTATCAAAGACAGGCAGGTTTTGTTCCTTGAGATCATTTGGGCAACTTGGAAAAGATGTGAAATTTAGGAAACCAATTCATCTCTTTTCTCTGCCTCCTTTTGGTATTTACAAAATGGAAATAAACATTAATTAAAGTAACTTTGTGCATCAAGAATTGTCAGAAGATCCTCTGCCTTATGTTACACCTCACCTGTAAGAACTCCACTGTCTTGTCAGGTAGCTTAGTACCAATAAAACGCAGTGTATCTTTATGGAACTTGCTCTGTAGGTGCTTATGGATTTCTTCATCATTAAAACTGCGGAACTTGCATATAGAACAAGCAAATTGAATCCTAAAAGAGAATAAAGAAACATTAAGCATACTGAGCCAACAACTGAGTTTTCTTCCTACGTTGGTAATATATACACCTATAATGATGTATGTATTAGGACTGTAATAGGAGATGAAGAACCAATGGAGCTTCCTGGGTAGTTTTCAGAGGATAAACTACCACATTATGAACGTCTCTACTAGCTATAACACAAGCATGCTTCTACATAGGAAGTGAAGTACCCCCCAACCGCACCTAACTTAGACAGATTTCTCGCTTTGGAGAGATAAATCACAGAATGACCTGGGTAAAGCATGAGAAGAGGAAACTGACTTCTAATTCCTGCCTTTGTTGAGGGATTGCCATACTGATTTCAATAGGGACACTTCTTTACCTTCATTTCTCATTTCTAGCAAATGGGATAAAAAAAAACATCACACTGAGAATATTATGAACATTAATAAAGCATTTTGACAATCTGTTCATCCTTTGGCATAAGCAAGTTGTTTATTCCAACTCTGGTGATACTGAAAACTAGTGGTGCAAGTCATTACAAATTTTTTAATAGATCCATCACAAGTTCATGTAATTTTTCAAGTCAGTTGGACAAGGATTCTTCTCTTCTTCCCTATCACACTTATTCCAACTGTTCCAAACCTCTACTTCAGCCCCCAAACACTACCCATTCTCTATTCTTCACAGGAGAAAGAGCTTATTACTTAAAACCGAGAAAATTAAGACCTTAGCTTCCCTACTCAATATGTCATAAACACTCTTCATCAGCAACCATCCTCTCTACTCCTTTGCTCTAGCCTCCAAAGAAGAGGAAGTTTATCTAGCTGAGGCCAACACTCTAAGAAAGCCTATACCAATCATTCTTTCTTGTTATTTCCTCTTCAGTCTTCTACTAGCTTCTTTGCTCACCACCTATAAACCAGACCAGGCCTACCTTTTCTTAGAAGACCTTCACTCTACCCTGGCACACCCTCAAGTGAGCATCCTATAGAGCCCCTCCATTTTAATCTCTGGAATCTCCTTTCAATATTTAAATTTCTTTTCATCTTAGACATATTTTTCTTATTCTCCTTCCATCTTCTGGCACTCAAGAAAACATGGATTTCCCCTCCACTCCCAGAACACAATGTGTCCCTGGTCATCCTATCCCACAGTGGTCACACCTTATTTTATGTATTTATTTTGTACGTGTCAGTCAAGCACTGAATAGCTGGTATATATTAAAGCAGTGGTTCTCAACCTGTGGGTCGCAATCCCTTTGGGGATCAAAGGACTCTTTCACAGGAGTCACAGGGGTTGCCTAAGACCATTGAAAAACACATATTTCTGATGGTCTTAGGAACCAAGACACCACTTCTCTATCAGTCTCCAGGCGGGTCTGCCCATATGCAGATATGCCCACATACCACTATTAATGGTCGCGGCATTAGGAAGGTTGAGAATCACTGTATTAAAGCATTACCCTAGGTACCTGGGCTACAAAGACAAAATGAAAACCACAGCCAACAAACTAAAAAAAAAAAATGACATTATACTGGGTAAAGTACCACATACATACGTGTATGTTCAGAAAATAAATACAAGAGGACTTTGAGATCACAACACCAACAAGATGGAGGACTAAACATTTTCTCTAGTCCTCATGATCTCTCAAAGCTCTCCAAATTAGAAACTGCAAGAGATAAAGCAAATTCAGCTGTTTCCACAGATTAGGACACCAAGAAACCAAATAAACAATTCAATAAACTAATAGCAAAAAAGACTATTCGAGAGCCACTACTATGTTCACTCAATACCCCTCCCTGCCACCCACTTTGCTTCCAGCAGCAGGGTTACACGAGTCATCCTGAGGGTTTGCAAGAGTAATCAATTCTACGTATCATTCCCCACTTCAACGCAACAGAAACCCAAAGAGCAGAAGCCTACTCAGGCCCTGATAGTAGCATGGCAGTACTCTTATGTCTCAACATAGAGTTCAGTCAGAAGAAACTAGGACAGGACACATATGTGATCGGTTGTGTGGCACTCCACTAAGCCAAAGGGAAAATAGCCTAACATCCAGCTGGGGCCAGTTCTGTAACCCCAGAAATCATGGGACGTTGAGAGAGCTTTAAGGTCCAGTCCCAAGGGAAACTTCTGAAAAAAAGAAAACGTAGTGCCAATTGAAAGAATCCACAGATTGTCTCCAAGAAAGGTGAAAAAAAAAAACCAAACCCTATGTTGAAAACTCCAAAACATGTAATAGTTAAATTTAACAATTCTGCTAACAACAAATTCAACAAGTGACCTTCGAAAAAAGACCTTCAAATACAAAGGAAAAGAAATTCAAATAACAGACTATTGTGCACCCACCAAAAACAGCACAGGGAATAAAATGTATTCCAAAGATCAAAGGAACTCAAGATGCAAACCAAGCTGATCCAAACTTCAAGTGTGAATCTAACCATTAATGAAAAAAGAGGAATGTTTGCTAAAGAGGCATTATAAACATTCCTACATAGAAAACCAAACCTGAAGAAACATTTTGCTTCTAAAACACAGAAATACAAGAAGAGTAAATAAATACAAAAACCAACTATAACATAAGAGATCTTTAAGGTTAGATTTTTCAAAATGCACACAAGGATAAAAGCCAAAGAAGTGATGGTAAAGAAAGAGGCCTGAAACATCATGGAATTTAATCTCACAATTTCCCATATACAAATAAACCAGTGGCTTTTTTTTTTTTTTT
>JAQQSW010011959.1:0-12635 GCA_028646575.1 Pseudocheirus occidentalis | reverse complement strand
CTGTGAATATTGTACTGAATCTAGATTTGTAATGGAATAAACAGAGTGTTCACTAATACGGTCTAATCAGAATCTTAAAAGCTGTTCACAGTAGCATTCTCTCAGGAATCTACTGCTGATTGGCTTTACAAGTGTTTATTGTGATTCCTGATCTTTTTAAGTGAAGGTCTCTTTACATGAGCTAGAGAATATGGAGTCTTCATCAAGACTTATTGCAGTAGGATCTTAGCAGAGTGCTAGTCACACAGATAATACATAATGTTGAATGAATTTTTAAGTTGGATATTTCTTTTCTCTTTTTCCTGTTACCTTTAGAGCATTGTTCTAATTTTTAAAATAGATCAACACAGTTATTTTCCTCATACAAACCATACTTTAGGCCTCAGGATGAATCTCTACCTGAGACACACAATAAAAGTATAGTTTGGTAAGACAACTCATTCTTCTCCTTTCAAAAGATGGAAAAAAGTTCAATTTTGGTATTGTTACTAAATATATTTTCCTTTAAAATAACTTTGTATTAATGTCTTTTATTTTTATACATAGTTTCCTCAGTATTTCTTCTGCTCCTGGAGTGCCATTCCATATAGTAAATATCACGTTTTTCTAGACAAAAATAAAAGAGGCAAAAATCAGCATAGCTCATCAGTATATTTTTAAATGTGCAACATTTGTGACCTTTGCAAAGGCTGAGGTGAAATGATTTTTTCATTCTTTCTTTGAGCCATGTTTGTTCTTTATAATTTTTCAGTATTCATTTTTAGGATGTGTTGGTGGATAGGGAGGTGTTCTTTCCAGTTATGTTGTTGCAGTTATTATATATACTGTTTTCTTGGTGCTGTGTCTAGCACAGTGGTGTGGCTTAGCTACCAGCCGAATAAAAGAGAGAGATGGGGATGTATTCAATAGTCTGTTTATTACAGAACCATTTCATACAGAGCCAATGATACAAGAAAATCAGAGGGCTTATATTCCCTATAGCAGAGATTCGTATGTGACCAGAATGCAAGGACTCACTCTAGGTCTCGACCTTTCCCTACCCCAGCCCAAGGCTAATCATTCATTAAGGTTTTTTTTTCCTAGGACCATGTCCAGAGGCACTGACAAACAGGGAGTCACAATCAAGACTTGCAAATTAACTTTTATAAGATATTCAAAGAACCAATGATAGCATCCAACCAACAAGATTATATTCCTCCTGCACATCTGCCTAGTGACCTTGTAGAAGTGGGGAGCATTTCCTTAATGGGGCCAAGACCCCTGAAAATCTGGTCTACTACATTTCCCTCATTTTATTTATTTATAGGAGAGGGAAACAACCCATTAATGAAGCCCAGGAGACTTCTGGGAGTTCTCTTCATCTCCCCTATAGTATCTATATATAGAACCATGGGCAGAATCATGCAGTTGGACATTATATACAACTTGTAGAATGACACGAGAAAAACAGGAAATGATTATGGGTAACAGGTACATAAAACCAGTAGTACCACCCCTATTCTTATGTAAGTTATAATTTGCTGTATTTGCCCAGGTAGTATCCCCTGAGCTCTCTTAATCCAATCAAGAATGCTTTGTGCCTCTGGATTTGGTAGTAGAGTGACTGCTGTCTTTCCTGATCCATAAGGTGAGCCAAATTCTCCAAATCAATCATGTCAAGAGTTGTGTTATGATCACCCCATAGCCCATTAAGATGATTTCTAATTTGGGCTATGTCATATTCTGACTCATTAAATATTTGTTTACCATACAGAAATACATGTATCTATAATCACATATTAACTTTTGCCTAACTTGACTTAACTCAATTTCCTCAGCTAAGGCAATTACATCATCTCTGAGCTGTGTTATTGCTTCATACAAACTCTTATTGATTTCTGATTGTAACAAAAATCCTTGTGAAGCATTGGCAGACAATTCATGCAAAAATTGAGCTTGCACTATCTGATTTTGTACAGTGCTAACAGATATAGACACAGAAACACTGCTCACTGTAGTAGAAATTAAAGCAACTATCCCAACAATACAGGAAATACACCTCTTTTTTATTAAAATCCAATTGATGATTAATTTGAGCAATAGAATGATCAGCACGAGAATAAAACCAATGCTCGCTCTCCACAGGAATCAAATCATACTAGGTCTTCTTATAACCAATAGCAATTGTCCCAAAGAAGTATTATCATGACATTCAGAAACATTACAATTAACACATGTGACATTATTGCTTATCAACCTTTGTGACTTTTACATTGCTAAGATTTCCCCACATGAATGCATACTTCCCTCCTAAACAAGCCCATACAATGGTGTGGTCAATTTTGCTCAAGTATATCCCATTAGGAGCAAAAGTATCAAAAACTGTTGTTATTGGGGAAGTGTTCACACCAATTTTGTTTAGGATACCCTCCATGTCTGTGTTTAATGTTCATGTCATTGTGCCAGGAAATGTAGTTTTCTGATCCACCTGACGGCAAGCAGATGCATCAGTCCTACAGTTCAAAAATGGAAGATCTACTTGCCCTCATTTTGGCTCTGGCTCCTTCTCCTGTTGGCTTCGTCTGGTTCTGGTCCAGAGGGAGCCAAGTGTGTAGTCTCTGCATCTGTTGACACAGTCCTTGTTCTACTTTCTGGTATCCAAACTTTCTTCTTATCATCTTGAATGAGATCCATTGTCCCTCAGATATTCTGCAAGCCTGCTAGTGCTACCTGCCCCAGCAATTCCAGGGGCACTGGTTGCTAGAGACTTGACTGCCATCCTTATGCCCCAACGTTATGGGTGCCATTTGCTGTGTCCAGCACAGTTGTGTTGCCTAGCTACCAGCTAAATAAAAGAGAGAGACGGGGATGTATTCAATAGTGCGTTTATTACAGAACCATTTCATACAGAGCCAATCATACAAGAAAATCAGAGGGCTTATATACCCTATAGCAGAGATTCTTATGTGACCAGAATGCAAGGACTCAGTCTAGGTCTTGACCTTTCCCTACCCCAGCCCAAGGCTAATCATTCATTAAGGTTTTTTCCTAGGACCATATCCAGAGGCACAAATAAACAGGGAGTCATAATCAAGACTTGCAAATTAACTTTCCTAAGATCTTCATAGAACCAATGATAGCATCTACCCAACAAGATTATACTGCTCCTGCATATCTCCTTAGTGACTTTGTAGAATGGAGGAGCATTTTCTTGATGGGACCAGGGCCCCTGAAATTCTGGTCTACTATATCTTGGTACTGCTTACTTCATTTTGCATCAGTGAATGTAGATTTCCCTATGTTTTTCTGCATTTGTCACATTTGCCATTGCTTATAGCCCAGTAATTTTCCATTACAGTCACATATTACAATTTATTTAATCATTTCCCAATTGATGAGTATCTACTTAATTTCCGGTTTTTTGCTATCACAAAAATGCCATTACTGTGAGGAATTTGGGGAACTTCTTATCAATGATTTCCTGGGAGTCTAGTTATAGAATCACTGGATCAAAGAATATATAAATTTATACAAATCATTGAAAGGGTTCATAAAGAGCATGTTAAATATATTTCATGATAAATCACATTTTATTATTAAACATGATATGGTAAAAATATATTGTCAAAGATATATAATAATGGGTACCATGTTGTAACTCATCTCAGACTCAGCAGATAAGCATGAGATTAAGAAAAATTAATCAGTTAAACCATGGTCACGGAGCTAGTATCACAGGCAGATTTGAAGCCAGGTCTTTCTAAATCTTAAAGTCTAGGATCACAGACGGAGAGCAGGAAAGGCCCTGGGCAACAATAAAGTCAGGGTATCTAGGTGGTTCAGTGAATAGAGCACTGGCCCTGGAATCAGGAGGACCTGAATTCAAATTTGGCCTCAGATACTTAACACTAGCCATGTGACTGTGGGCAAGTCACAACCCCAACTGCCCTGCTCTCCCCCTCCAAAAAGAAAAAAGAAACAACCAACCAAAACAAAAACAAGCAATAATAAAGTCTAACCCCAACCTCAGTTGATGTATTAGGAAACAAACCCAAAAGGTTATATACCTCCCTCATAGTCATAAAGATAGTAAATAGTGGAGCCAAAATGTGAACTTGGATCTTGTGACTCCTGCTTTAGGATTCTATCCAAAGCTAGGAGAGTAGAGTACTGCTTTTGTAATACTAAGACATGCTTTCAAATGTCATCTCTGATACTACCTGTGTGTCCTTGCACTTATGTTCAGCCTCTTATTTTCATTATTTATCTTGTATTTAATTTCTGTCCTTTTCCTTATTTAAACATGAAGTTTAAGCTAACTTGCCTCAAAGGAATGTTATGAGATTCAATTTATCACTCTAAAGAATAGGAAAACTACCTTGTTCTGTGACCTAAATTATATGAGAGATATTTTGTATAATTACAGTTTTGTCCCAAAATAGCACTTTTGGTGTTTACACTGAGATATTTAGCTTGGATAGTGATGGCTCACCGAGTGATAAGAGAATCTAATGTCAGTGATTTACATTTACAAAAGTAATTGAAACCAAATAATGATGCATGTTTATAATTATTCAGTCATGTGCTCTAAATTGTAAACGGTTTTGTACATTTATAGACTGAAGGAGAGACTTTCAGTGAGGTTCTTCATACTTCAGAGGACTTCAGTGAGGATCCTTTGTACAACGCGTGGGGAAAAAGCACTCTAGGCTCTCAGAGCTAGAATGCACTTTAAAGAACATCTGGCCCAATCCAAACAATGATACCTAGTTTTATAAAATGAATAGCTTCCATTTATATAGCAAGCCAGAGTTTATGAACTATGTTTCCCATAACAAACATGTGACTTTTGGAAGTAGATATAATGAGCATTTATATAACTAGTTTGCGAATGAAGAAAACAAGGCATAGAGAAGAACTTGAGTTCTGCTTTCTCTATGGTATATGCAGAACACTATGAGAAATACATGAGAGATGACTAGAAACTGCAGTCACATTTTAATACACAACCAACCATTCCTTTCCAAGGTTCTACTATATGCTTTTAGTATGATCTTTAGACCCATTTTCCATTTACTCAATTTTGAATATGGAAACACAAAACAAACTCTTCATTTTTGTAATGATTAATTATTCCTTTAACCAAATGAACAAAATATTTTAAATGCAAAAACATGCAACAGTCATACTTGTAGGACTTATAGGTCTTTAAATAAGAATGGTGGAAAGCTCTCAAAGAAAATATATGATAGAACTCATGCATTTATCAGTATGATTAGTTTCAAACTCTTGTGATCATATATCTCATTATTTCCCCATTTGAATTTCTTTTGTACTTGTGGATACAGTTTTCAAAATATTATCACAGTCTGGTTATCCTACAGAGCCAAAACAACTCTTAGTAATAGAGGTTACCCCCCAGATTGCTGATGTATTATTTTGAGTGGCTCCCATCCCTGTGCCTCGTCTTTTAGTCTTCCATCAGCCAATGCTGTGACTGAGCAGTACAAATGTCTGTGGGTTCTTACTCCTAGTATTATGTTATTGTACTATCGCATCCCAGGTAGTACTATCAATTCCCCAACCCTTGTGGGAATGAAGGATGAATTCTCTAAAAGATACAATGCCCCCTTTTCAGGTTTAAATATGCCTGATATCAGGCAGTCTTCTGTATTTCTACTGCTACTAACACCTTCCTCCTTACCTTTCTTCAAACAATTTCATCCCAGGTGCAAGTATTGTTAATTACACCTCTGTGACATGTAAACACAGAAATACAGTAAACACAAACAATCAATAGCTTCTTTATTAATATATAACTAATCTAAAGTTAGGATGAGGGGGTGGCTAGGTGGCACAGTGGATAGAGCACCAGCCCTGCAGTCAGGAGGACCTGAGTTCAAATCCGGCCTCAGACACTTAACACTTACTAGTCATGTGACCTTGGGCAAGTCACTTAACCCCAACTGCCCTGCCCTCCCTCCTCCAAAAAAAGGTAAAACAAAATAAAGTTTAATATGATTTTAGATAATGCTATCTGCCACCCCTTATATTAAACCTATGAGGGAAAAGCATTTGGGAACTATTAATACGACATGAAGTACATAAAGGAACGCTACATTTTTTTTTACCATAAATAAAAGTTCATTGTTTAAGATGAGAAACATGCCATTTTTATTTATTTCTGTGGAGAATCATATTTTTAGTGTCTCCACGACCTCGTGGTCATAAATAAGAGTGAAGGGCCATTTGAAACAGAAACTGACACATACACAGAAGGGAACCTGGCATACAAGTTTCTAGAAATTTTTGCTGTTCAGCCATGTCTTACATTTTGTGAAGCCATTTGAAGTTTCTTGGCAAAGATACTTGTCATATCCTTCTTTAGTTCATTTTATACATGAATCTACTGGGAGAAACAGGGCTAAATGACTACACAGAGTCACACAAAAAGAAAGATTGAGGCCAGATTTGAACTCAGCAAAACATGTCTTCCTGATTCTAGACCTGACACTCTATCTACTGTAGCATCCTGATGTTCTGGATTTTCTAGAAGCATCTTCTTTATGTTTGTTTTTATAGCTCAAAAAGTTAGTGAAGGGATGTTACGGACAAAAATTTTATGTTAAGCATGTTTTGCTATCAGTAGACTGAAACTGGGGATGTATATTATAATTGCTTATTATCATTATTTAATTACAGCACAAAAAACTGTCTTGTCTATGACTATAATTTCTTCAATTAAAATAACTTTATATGGTTTTTTGATTGAAATTAAAATATTAGATGGTATCTGTATATATAGGACTTAGGGTTTTAGTACATGTACTATGCATGTATATACACGTATATGTATGTATGTGTATAGACATCTGTGTATACCTGTTTACTTGGTATGGATCATAAGACCATAGAAAAGATTTAGAGCTGAACAGGTCATCAGAGGTCATGTAGTTCAAATCCCTGATCAATTGCCCAAGGCTACAAAGGTAGTAAGTAGCAGAGCTATGCCTTTAACCCAGGTCTTTTGATTTCAAATTCACTGATCTTCTAAAAAGGTAAAAACTTACTTATCATATTCCAGGATAACACTGTTCTAGAGAGAGGGCTATTAAATCAATCAGTTGGTCAACTAAAATCAATCAATCAATTAATTAATTACTTTTTCCAGTTTATTTATTTATTTTTAATTTTCAACATTCATTTCCATCAGATTTTGGGTTACAAATTTTTCTCCTTTTCTTTTCCCTAGCCCACCTCAAAATAGCAAGCCTACTGAATCCCCTTTCCCCAAATCTGTTCTCTCTTACATCGCCTTATCCCCCCTAACTTTCTAGTAGGGCAAGATGGATTTCTATACCCCAGTGCCTATATATCTTATTTCCCAGTTACTAGTAAAAAAAAATTTTTTTTTTAAACTTTGAGTTCCAGATTTTTTACATTCTTCCCTTCTCAACCACCCCCACTGGGAAGAAAAGCAATTCAATATAGGTTTTACATGTGTAGTTACAATAAACATTTCTATAGTAGTTATATTGTGAAATAATAACTATATTTCCCTCCATCCTATCCTGCCCCCAATTATTCTATTTTCTCTTTGACCCTGACCCTTTTCAAAAATGTTTGCTTTTAACTACCCTCTCCCCCAGTCTGCTCTCCCTTCTATCATCTCCAATCTTATCCCCTTCCCCCACCCCATTTTTCATACACACCCAACTGAGTGTGTATGTCATTTCCCCCTTAAGCCAAATTCAGTGAGGGGTAAGGTTGAACTATTCCCCTTCACCTTCCTGCTCTTCCCCTCCATTGTAACAGTTTTGTCTTGCCTCTTTTATATGAGATAATTAACCCTGATCTATCTCTCCCTTTCTCCTTCTCCCAATAAATTCCTCTCTCACTTCTTAATTTTACTTTTTTTAGATATTATCTCTTCATATTCAACTTTTCTCGTGCTTTCTTTTTATGTATACATGAACATAAATATGGCCACCCTCACATATCTATTTTATACACCTACACTCTCCTATACAAACATATTTATGTACTTATACATAGACAAATACACACTCACATATATTCCATTCAAGTATCCTTATACTGAGAAAAGTCTTATGACTTAAAATTTTTCCATGTATGAATGTAAATAGTTAGACTTTAATAAGTTTCTTATGAATTCTTTTTCCTGTTTCCCTTCTTATGCTTCTCTTGCTTCTTATAGTTGAAAGTAAAATTTTCTGTTCAGTTCTGGTTTTTTCATCAAGAATGCTTGAAAATCTTCTATTGCATTGAATGACCATATTTCCCCCTGAAACATTATACTCAGATTTTCTGAGTAGGTGATTCTTGACTTTAGTCCTAGTTCCTTTGACTTCCAGAATATCATATTCTAAGCCCTTTTATCCCTTAATATAGAAGCTGCTAGGATAAATCTTATACTGATTGTGTTTCCACAATACTAAAATTATTTCTTTCTGACTGCTTGCAGTATTTTCTCCTTGACCTGGGAACTTTGGAGTTTAACTATAATATTCTTAGGAGTTTTCTTTTTGGGATCTTTTTCAAGAGTTGATTGGCAAATTCTTTCAGTTTCTATTTTGCCCTCTGGTTTTAGAACGTTTGGGCAATTTTGCTTGATAATTTCTTGAAATGTGTTGTCTATGCTATTCTTTTGATTGTGGCTTTCAGATAGTCCAATAATTTTTAAATGATCTTTCCTGGATATATTTTCTAGGTCCGTAGTTTTTCCAATGAGATATTTTGTATTGCCTTATATTTTTTCATTTCTTTAGATCTGTTTTATAGTATCTTGATTTCTCATTAGCTTTCAATTGCTCCAATTTAATTTTGAAGGAATTATTCTCTCCAATGAGTTTTTGAAATTCCTTCTCCATCTGGCAAATTTGGCTTTTTAAGGTACTCTTTGCCTCACTGGCTTTTTGAGCCTCTTTTGCCATTTGAATTAGTCAATTTTTAAGGTGACATTTTCTTCAGTATTTTTTTGAGACCTTTAGCAGGGCGTTGACTTGCTTTTCATAATTTTCTTGCATTGTTCTCATTTCTCTTCCCAATTTTTCCTCCATGTCTCTTACTTGATTTTCAAAATCCTTCTTGAGCTCCTCCGTGGCTTGTAAGCTATTCATATTTTTTGGATGCTTTTGATGCAGGAGTTCTGACTTCAGTGACTTCCTCACATTCCATGCTTTGACCCTTTTTGTCACCAAAAAAGGATCCTATGGTCTGTGTGTGCTTCCTCTACTTGCTTATATTACCAGCCAATTACTTGGTTTTTGAGATCTTTGCTAAAGTAGAACTCTGCTTCCAGAATGGAGGGCGCTTTGTCCCAAATTGCTGGATGTTTTGCAGCTGCCAGAGCTATTGGTAGGGCACTGTGTCTTCTGTCTCTCCCCATGTCTCTCCCATGTAGGGCACATATCACTCCCCACAAGTTCTGACACACTGACCACAACCCCAGGACCACTACCCAAAAGTGCAATCCAGATACAAGTAGGTTAAAGCAAGAGTGATTACCCTCTGAATGGTAGCTTTGTCCCCCTACAATCTGCAGGACAGGAGCTCGGGAAGCTGCCATACAGACATACTGCACACAGTCTGTATTTAACTCTTTGCTATCTTGTTAAGACTTCTACTAAGAGAGAAACTAGGGTTAATTCCATGCCATAGTGAAGCATCAGAAAAGGATTTTAGTGGAGAAAAAAATGCCTCAGAAATGATATCTAACGTACTTGTTTTGGAATGACCTGCCTTAGATTGATCTCCATCATAGTCCAGGTGCAGGTAGGCGTTACATTATCTACGCTTGGAGTCAAAGATCTGAGTTCATTTCTAGCCCCAGACACTTAGTAGTTGTGTCACCTTGAGCAAAAGTCTTCACATCTGTTTGCCTCATGTTTTTTCAAATGCTACGTGGGAACCAACACTACACCTACCTTAGGATTTTTGTGAGGATTGAACGAGATATTTTTGTAAAGCTCTTAGCACAATAACTGACATATAGTAGTTGGCAAATTAGGTTCAACATTAAAACAAAATTAAACACTGGTAGAACATCTTAATGTTACAAATACTTTCTTAGCCATGACAATGAATGAATATTTAATAAGGGTTCTCAGTGAGGAGACCACATTGACTCAACTGAGCATAGCTCCCTTGCCTTTCTTGCTCAGGGTGGTCTCCTGTTCAATTGTTAGTTTTGGTATGTATGCAATAAGGAAGCGACACCAATGGTCTGATCCTTTAGTCCTCTGAGACTATTTGGTAACCAAAAAAAGTTTTCATATCTTTTAAAGGGAAAAAAATAATAACCCAACCATCATGGCTGGGGACTCTATTAGATTTTCCTTCTATCACACTAAGATGTAATTTATTTTTAAGAAAAATGTGGTAGTACATAATTGTGCACTTTTGAATTTAAAAAGCCAAATATGTAACATATATGCCAAAATTAATTACCTATACTTCCTATATTAATATATAAAACAAACATTATTTTATGTGTTCAAGGAAATTTTCTGAAATACCTGTTACATATAAGGTAAGGTGCCGAGCATGGGAGATATGAAGAAAAAACAAATACAAAATATCCTCTGTACTTAAAACATTGGCCTTTGAGAAGGCATATCTAACAAATGTTTTTAAGGACCTATCACAAGAGAGCTTTGTCCCAAATTGCTGGGTGTTTTGCAGCTGCCAGAGCTATTGGTAGGGCACTGTCTCTTCTGTCTCTTCCCATGTCTCTCCCATGTAGGGCACATGTCTCTCCCCACAAACTCTGACACACTTACCACACCCCCAGGACCACCACCCAACAGTGCAATCCAGTTCCAAGTAGGTTAAAGCAAGAGTGAATACCCTCTGAATGGTAGCTTTGTCCCCCTACAATTTGCAGGACAGGAGCTCTGGAAACTGACATACAGATATACTGTACATAGTCTGTATTTAAATCTTTGCTATCTTGTTATCATGATAGATTCTTTAGGGAATAAAATAAGACATTTAATGCTTGGTTTACTGACAAACAGAGAAGATAGTCTAGTAAACATCTTTAGAAACAAAAACTTTAACTTTATGTTGCTGAAGGTAGTTTCAACAGAACATCAGCTAGGTACCCTGTTCTTAAGGCTCTTAAAAACTATATGAAGGAGTGTAACTTATAAACAATAATACCTCAAATTCCTTAATGAGTGATTAAATGACAGCGTTAGTGGGTGGTGGATTAACTGTCACTGGAAGTCTTTAAATTGAGATTGGATGGTTAGCTAACTAGTCACTTGGGGATATTATAGAAGATTTCTCTCTATTTATGTATATTACTAATGACCTTTGGAGAACCTTGTAACTTGTATAGTCTTGGATTCTGTGAAATGAGCACAGGAACGGGAAGGAAGATAGATGAATATCAACTTCATCCATAATTTTACAAGGTATTTGGTAACTGTTAATGATCATTATTGGAAAAAATATAACTCCAAAACACATTTCTTTCTGAATATGCATTGAAAGACACAACAGGGAAGAAGGTTGGAATCTTGTTCGCTTTAAGAATTCCTCTCTGGGGGGGTGGAGCCAAAATGGAGGCTTAGAAGCAGCAAGGTCCCACAGCTCCCACACAGCCACCCTAAACACCCAAAAAATATGACACCGGACAAATTCTAGAGCTCTCAAACTCACAAAAATACAGAAAACACATCGCTCACGGAAGGCAGCTCAGCAGCAGGTGATCATCGCGGCAGGACACATGCCGAGGCCAGCCCAGCCTGAAACAAAACCACGGCCAGGCCCAGGGCAATAAGAAGGAGCCAAGCTGAGCCTCAGCCAGTCTACAAGAGAGAAGATCTACAGCCCCCAGCAACTCCACATCTACCCAGATGTGAAAATAGGGATTAGAGAAAGGCAGCTCAGCAGGAGGGGCTCATCCCACAGGCCTGCAGGCTGGGAGCCAAAACCAGCCCAGCCTGAAACCCCCATGCGACCAGGCTCCAGGGTGGTCGGGAGGAGCTGAGCCTCCCAAGCCATAGCATGAGTCTACTTCAGAGAAGATCTAAAGCACCTCAAGCAATCTTCACATCTACTAAGCCAGGATTAAAGGTCACTGAAAGTGAGTGAAGCTTTCAAGCTAAATTTAAGGGAGGAAAAGCAGTTCAGCCAATCTACGCCCAGGGCAAGGAAGTAGTGGGAGAAGGGCAGAAACTGCTGTAACCAGAGGCTGCCCTCACTGTGTCACTTCAGAGCCCCTGGCCTGTGGACCCCACAGCGGGGCTGTGTCAATTGATTAGGGCCAAGTGCTCTTGTGTTAAGGGGCCTGGATCTGGATCATAGTCTTGGGTAGTAGTCCTGGGGAACACTTTCAGCAAGCCAAAGCTGGGGGGGGGCCTACAACAACCCCCTAATAGCTCCAGCAGCTGGGAAAACTCCAGTTATTTAGAACAGAGCTTTCCTCCCTGAAAGAAGAGTTCCACAAAGCTAAAAAAAAAACCCAACCAATTAATTGACTGGCCAACATGAGGAAAAGGAAGTAAAATAAGAACAGCAATAAAACTCTAGAATCTTTTTTTGTGGACAAAAAAGATCAAAAAATGGAACAGGAGGAAGAAAACACAGTCAGAACTCCTACACCAAATGCTTTCAAGACACTTGAA
>JAQQSW010011958.1:0-12635 GCA_028646575.1 Pseudocheirus occidentalis | reverse complement strand
CAAATTTGACTTTTTAAGGCATTCTTCTCCTCATTGGCTTTTTGAGCCTCTTTCGTCATTTGAGTTAGTCTATTTTTTGAGGTGTTATTTTCTTCTGCAAGATTTTTGACTCTCTTATCATGATTTTTGTGCATCATTCTTATTTCTCTTCCCAATTCTTCCTCTACTCATCTTACTTGACTTTCAAAATCCTCCTTGAGCTCCTCTATGGATTGTAATCAATTCATATTTTTCTTTGAAGCTTTTGGTGCAGGAGTTTCTGACTTTGTGATTTTCCTCCTGTACCTTGCTTTGATCCTTTTTGTCCCCAAAAAAGGAATCTAAGGTTTGATGGCTGTGCTTGCTTTGCTTCCTTTGCTTGTTCATGTTCCCACTCAATTACATGACTTTTGGACTTTTTGCCACAGTAGAACTCTGCTTCCAGAGAGGAGAGCTTTGTCCCAAATTGCTGTGGTTTTCTCAGCTGCCAGAGCTTTTAGTTAGGTGCCTTTTTTGCAGCTCCCTCAGTCTCTGGTGCACTGGCCACACACCCCAGTACCTCTACCCAAGACAGTGATCCAGATCCAAGTAGATTAAAGCAAGAGTGATTACCCTCTGAATGGTCACTTGGTCCCCCTATTTTTTGAATACCAGGAGCTGTGAAGCAGCCACATGGTGGTGGTGGTGGCAACTGCATGGCTGCTGAACCTCAACCACTTCTCACCCTGGTGGCAGGGGCTGGCCCATGCTTCTTGTCCCCCTCCCCAGTTCCAGCAGAGTTCCACACTGACCTCTCACTTTTCTTAGGCATTTATAGGCTGATAATTCTGGAAACTGCTAGTGCTGCTGGTGATTCACTGTACTGAAGTCTGCTAAAGCTACTGGTGGGGCTAAAACTGTGTGCTTATGCAGGGCTAGGCTTGGCTCCCAGTGCTCTGCAATGGACCCTTCCTGTAAGTCTGCTGTGCTGCCTCCAGAGGGAGATTTGTTTCTCTCTGTTACTTTGTGAGTTCTCTAGCTCTAAAATTTGTTTAGAGTCATTTTTACAGGTATTTGAGGTGGTTATAGAGGGGAGCTCATGGAGTTTTCCTGGTTCTGTGCTGCCATCTTGGCTCCTCCCCCCACAAGTGCCATTTCTTAAGGCAATATACCATTAAATGCATGAACAACAATTGATTTAGCCAATTCTAAATGATGGGTACTTATTTTATTTCTAGTTCTCTACTACAACAAAAAACCATTGCTATGATTATCTTGGTAAACATGGAACCATTTTTTTCCTTGTCTTTGACTTCTTTTGGGTATATTATTAGCTGTGGCATCCATGGGTCAAACAGCATGAATGTTTTAATCCCTTTTTTAGTATAATTCCAAATTGTTTTCCATAATGGTGCAACCAAATTCACGGTTCTACCAACAGTGTGTTAGTATGTGTACTTTCCCATAGCCTCTCCAACACTGTTTCCATGTTTTCTTATATTTGCCTATTTGCTCTGTGTGAGGGGAAACATAAGAATTGCTTAGATGCTTATTTTTCATATTAGGGGTAATCTGGAGTTTTCTTTCATGTGATTATTAACAGATTATAATTCTGTTGAAAACTCTTCATTCACACTCTTTTGTCACTTCTTCACTGTAGTCTTTTATATTTAAGGCACTTTTTAGAAGACAGCATACTAAAAACCTTGTAGATTTTATGACCTCTCTCCCCTATAGAATTAAAGACACCAGGCATAGGAAATCACCTTGCATGGGCACCCAAAGTCACTGGCTCACAATTAATGCCTTTAGCAGACAGACTGCTCAAGCTGCTTTGTACTGAGTCAGGACGTGTGTGAATTATCTATGTAGGATGTACAAGTGAACTAGGAAATAAATGGACACAGACTAGATCTGTGAGTGTTTCCACACTGTGAATATTAGAGAAATGAGGTGGGTGTTTTGGGTAACTAGGTTTTAGCTATGAGACTTTCAGAGATGTGAAAATCTGAAAGAGATATATGTGTCTGAATCCTGCAGTGATAAAATAAAGTGGGAGAATTTTCACCTTGGAGCTTTGCAGGTGCTATGCAAATATATTGCTAAGATGTCTCTTTCTGTTAAAGAATGGTCTCCTTCTGATGCTACATGGTTCCAAGTCATGTAACACCATAATCTTGGAGGAATCTAAATGATAGGTAATCTAATGGGCAATAGAAAAATGAATGGGGGGGCATACTTAGGCTGTAGTTATTAATAATGGCTTCTGAAAAATAAATAGAATAAAATACAATACTGAAGATACCTAGGAGCAGAAAACAGAGGTAGGTCAGTCATACCACAAGACTGAGAGACAACAGACAATATGAACACTACATTAGGATGCATAAGATATTTAAGGAATAAAAGATGTTCAAGCATGATGGGTGGAACTTCTGTATTTGTGGGGGGAAAAACAGAGTCAAGTACTGCAAACTTTGGAAGCAATTGAGGAGGAAGCAGAGGGGACTTATGATCTGTGTTGGTAGGAAGAGTATCCTCCAAAAATAGAATCACATAACAATCAATCAACAAGTATGTGGTAAATGCCTACTATATGGCAGGTACTGTGATTGCTAGATGTTGGGGACACACATATAAAGACAAAAATGAAATAGTCATCATCCTCAAGGAACTTGTAATTATATGGGAGACAGTGTGCATGCATGTGCATATATTTGAAATATCCACACCATAAATACAATGTATTTGCTCTTTAAAGTTGAAAGGGATCTTTGAGGTTATCTAGTTTAACCCATTCATTTTGGGAGATCATTCAATTAGTCAGTCAATAAGCATTTATTAAACACTTACTGCATACCAGTCACTACTAAGCACTGCAAATTCAAAGAAAGGCAAACATACAGGCCATGTTCTCAAAGAGCTTACATGCCAATGTCCTAAGTGGCCTGCCCAGGATTTGAACACAAGTCTTCTCATTCTAAATCTGCACCCCCTACTCTTTTATATGTATAGATTTAGGCACATGTGGATATACAGTCAGGGCCACCGGAACAAATCTGTTTTGAAAGGAATATTAAATACTTTTCTAAAGAACTTGTTCTAATGTAGATGCTTTAGGAATGACTTTTTTGTTTCCTCCGAGCCTCTTCATTTACGTAAGCACGATTCCTCATCTTTTGAGCCGGACGCATCACTCCTTAGCCTTCGAGATAGAGACAAGGGTAATTAGCAAGAGGTCCAGAAAGGAAACTTAAGAAAGAGGAGAGATGCAATATTGCTGTCAAAGGACATATCTGAAACTATTTCATTCATGAATGGCATAGATTGGTGAAGTTCTCCTATTGGAAAATTCAGGCTACCTAAAGACAATGATTTAGGTTTTATTTAGACAGTTTGGTTGATGTGGTGGATAGAGCACTGGACCACGAATCATGAAGAACTGAGTTCAAATCTGGCCTAAGACATTCACTCGCTATGTGATCCTGGGCAAGTCACTTGTCTTGGCATCTCCGTCTATAAAATGGGGATAGTCACACCAATCTCTCACAGTTGTTGTGAGGAAAAATGAGATACATGTAAAGTGCTTTGCAAACCTTAAAGCACTACACAAATGTGAGATTCATGTTTTTAAACCTGATAATCAGTTCACAAGAATTTTGAAGTCTTTTCCTACTATGTATCCGACACCATGTTAGGTGCTGGGGATAAAAACTGAAACATTACCCGTCCACAATAGGCTTACATTCTAATATGGAGTTTAAATACATATATAAGACTTTGTGGCCAAGAAGGAGAAAGAAACTTTTTCTGGGGAGTCACGGGAATTATGAGTGGATAAAATATTAGATTGTCACAGACGTTTTCAGTAAAAGATGATAGAATTTATTTGCATATTGCTCCCGGAGCAAGAGCAAGAGTTGGAAAGCAGGTATAGGGTGGGGAGACTGGATGTGCAGCAAAGCAAGGGGCAAGCTGCCTGTGCTGAGTAGGCCCTGCTGTCCTGGTGGATGGCTACATGGGACATGAAGAATGATTGGTATAGTAGTTTAGGGAAGTTTTCATTCATGTACCCAGTAATCAACAAGGCTTAGTCCTACAGCTGATTGGAGTAATACTTCAGTGTGCTCCCTTGAAAATATGGTCTAGATTAGGTCACTGTTCCTAGTTAGAAAAAGAACACAAGGGGTGCAGTTGCTAGCGCGGTAACTTTCCTGAGCATTTAACATGAAAAACAGGAAGCTTCCTTGAAGATCTGGGAAATTCAATAGGAAAGGTGTTTTTTTTTGGGGGGGGGGGGGTTGGTTGGTTTTTTTTTTCCTAAAGAGAAGGTGATAATTATAGTATGGTTCTTTTAAATTTATCAAAATAATTATGTGTGCCTTATTTACCAAACTAAAACAATCAGCAATCAGTGCATTGAAACATACTTTATTTTATGGGACACTATAACTTCACGTAGAGCTGGATGCGGGACAACTTGATTACATATATTCTAGAATCACTGGATTCCAGGTCATGCTGTAAGTTGTTAGGAGTGTATTGCTTAGTCTCAGAAAAAGTTCAGGTGGCTAACAGTCAACTTCCAGAAAGGGCACTATGACCCACACTTATGACCGACACTCATCTATTTCTTTGTAGAGAAAGGTGACTTGGTAGCAAAGGATGAACACCACAAGTAGTGTGTTTTCTTGGTAAATACTCTGTAGCTTGAAACCTTATGTGTAAGTCAGGTGGATCACAGGAAGCAAATGCAGTTATAGTCTTTGGGAAATACAGTCTTATAGCCTGAGCTTTCAGAATCACTCTGTTAGGTCTAATTAGCCAATGAACCCATAAAAACATGGAGTTTGACCCTACTTATTTAATACCCTTCCTGGTAGCCAAGACCAAAATGAAGGCAATGATGTTATTTGGATAGTACACTTACTGGTCACATAACCAACATTTTAGTTAAATTCTGTTGGCTGAACTGTAAAAAATTAAAGATCTAAGATAAAAATGTGCTTTCAGCCTTCAAATCTGACCAATTCCATTACGTGCACTATTGAAGTATGAAACCTTTCTACTTGATCAAAATGCTGCTGAGGATATATATATATATATATACATACATACATATATATGTGTGTGTGTATACACACACATACATGCACATATACACACACATATACACATATATACATACACAAGCATGAATAAATATACATATTTATATATACATATATATGCATATATTGCATATAGACACACAGATACACAAACACATACATATATGCATCAGTGCTTTCACTATAAGGGAAAAAGTGGGAAGGCCAAATGAAAGACTAAAACAAGCAGTTATAAAGTGACTTTTTACATTTTTTAAGTAGGTCACACTATGGTATATTATTCTTACTGCAAAAGTCATGGTAAGCCTCTCAATTAGGAAAGGATGCATTTATAAAGTTCTTCCATTTTCATTGATTTTCAATGTCATTTTAAAAAGTGATGAATAACCGTACTAAAAGAAACTGGACCAAAGAAGTATTTCTTTCTTGTCTTTTGCTACTGCCAAAGAACATAGTTTTGGCTATCGCTGGTTTTGTCAATGTTACAATAGAAAGATGTCTGGATGAAAAATTCCATTTGGATGAAAAAATTGGCATTCTGTATATGCCTTTCCCTGAATAACTATGGCCCTTGCCCTACCAGTAACTCTGTGCACTCGGACACACACTCAGACAAAAGCAAGGTCCCTCTCATTTGGAACAAGGGTTATCTACTTAAAAATCTAAATCTCTTGTAAATGGCTGACGTGTGCAAGAATATCATAGTACATAGCTCTTTGTAAGGTGATTTTTAAAAGAAAATGATACACATTTTGCTCAGCCAAGCAATCTGAAAGTTCAAAAGGTAAGAAGCACTTCTCAGCATGAAACTGTCAAACATATTTGAAGAGAAAGTTAATTACAATTGGCATTTCTAGGCCTACTGCTGGTCATGGCCATCTTGCTGAAAAGTGACATTGATGATACCACTTGTACAGGAGCAAGGAATCTGGGCAATATTGGAAAGAATTACCTCTGTAGCTAGAACTATTAAAGGAACTTGTTTCTCTTTGGGATATGTGATCCTCTTGCATATCAAGATTGATTAGAACAGAGCTTAACTCTAGATAGTAAAATCTGGGTGGTCAAAAGGAGATGACTCAGAAGCCTTCATCTATACAGTAGAAGAAAAGGAGAAGCCTGACTTATAGGGGTATAGGAGGCATACTCCTTTCCTCCCCAAGCCTTCGATCTCATACCCCAACTATTAACTTGTTTCATAATTTTGTCTCTGTGAATTTCTAGGTAGATCTATTACCACCATCATCCTTAGGCACCCCCCCATACTGACACTCACACATGTCTATCTGGTACAAAATAGTCAAATTTTTCCCAGGTCTTGCTTTGGAGGTGTAGGGTAGCCTTATGTTGCCTGGATTATGCTGGGACAGAGAGTTAGCTCTGTACATAATGCTACAGAACAGTCTAGCACAACCTACTGAGGCCTTTAGGGACTTCTGCAGGACCAGAATTTTCATAATGTTCTTAGCATATTGTCAAATTCTGAACTTGGTTATTAGTAGAGTTGCTAATTAATTTATGAAATTATGAAAAGGGGCAGGAATGCCTGGTTCTTTGGGTACTTGCCAGGAAAGACCAGAATGGCAGTGGGAAGGGAAGCTGCAATCACAGTTTAATAAGGCACAGAGGGTGTAAGTAAAATGGTGCAGAAAGTACAGAGACAAGGGCAAAAAGGGGGGAGGGATGCACAGAAGCAGACAGCATGAGGACAGAGATAGGGAAATGAAGGGAGGCAGGCAGCAGTAGGGAAGATGATGGGAAGTGAGGAAGGCACAGGGAGTCACTCACATAACCATGGTTTAGATTTGGGAGCACTAGGCAGTATGGAACCCACAAAGTTGGAAGAGGGATCAGGAGGCAGAAATTTGGGGTTTCGTTTTTATGGAGTTTTTTGGAGGGAACATACTTTTATTGATGTCATCTAGGGGTTAATTCATTAACATATCCAGATCATCTCAAAGTTGTTAGTAAAACTTTAAAGTTAACTTGTCCATCTCAAACCAAAGTTATCAGTAAAGCTTGGTGTTCTGCTGGTCTTATATGGATTTCTGGATCTTATATGAAATTTTTGTATCATAGGACTAAAAGTCCCTGGGTTAATATGTACATAGCTTGCTTTGTATATATAATTTTTGCATGTTGTGTCAGCTATTAGATTTTAAGCTTCTTGAGGACAGGAACTATCTTTTGCCTCATTTGTATCTCTTGCACTTAGCACAGTGCCTAGCATGCATTAGGTGCCTAATAAATGCTTATTGATTGTTTCATACACACACACTTCTATACTATATATACATGTTTATCTATCTACATATAGGTATATAAATGTCTACATACGCACATATGCTATATATGTATGTGTATATATATATATACATGACATGTATACACAAACACAATACAAACAAATCTGTATATTTGTATATATTGTATATATTGATCTAACCCTCCCGTTATTTGACTGGTATATGGAACTCCAGGTGAAGAAATTCTACCTATGCAGAATAATAGTCTATTTTGCTCAAGGATACAAAGTCAGTATGAAGCAAAGATAGAACTCTGTAATGGTAATGGAATTTGATCCCCACAATGGGATGGACATGTTGACGTGATGAGAGGGGGCTAAACTGGGAAGAGCTTGTGCCACGTATAGGGAGAGGCCCAAGCTGAAAGACGAGACTGGAAGAACTCTTGGGAATGATGAGAAAGAGATAGAGAGACAGAGAGACAGAGACAGAGACAGACAGAGAGAGAACTGCCACCCGGAGCTGCCAAGAACTGAGGAGGCATGACTGTGCTGCTGGAATTTTGTCTGTCAGTTTTGATGTCACTTTGTCAGAGTCCTTTGTTGATAGAGGCCTCAGACCTTGTTGGGCCTAGGTTGATTTCACAGGAAGAAGGTAAATTGAAGAGGATGCCGGTAATGTACATAAATGTTGTGGTGTCTTTGTTAAGCTTTGTCTTGTCAGGAACAGAAACTGCTGAGACCTTGCCTTGGGTCAAGATGAAGAAAAGACTTTTCCTTGGGTATTGAATGCTGTGATGATGTTGTAACCTAGTTGTGACCTAGGGATGGAGTACTTTGGCTTTTGTACTTTGTGACTGAAATGAGGACTTACTAAATGATTGAGTTACCCTGTATTTTGATTTTCTCTTTTCTGTGAATGTTAATGCCTTAATCTGTTACTGAATAAATGGAGAGTTACCATGCTCATAATGGAAGTTGCTTTTGCTTGGAGTTACAAACTCAAGCTTAGGTCTTCCTGACTTAAAGACAGGACACCTACCCATTACAGCAGGCTGCCTGTTAGATTAGTATAGCTATCTTCATTTGAACGATGAGGATCTCCTTATAAAGTGATTTGGTCTGTAGTAAAATATTTGTTAAATGTATACTCATTAGATTTCCACGATAATTTGTGTTTATGACTTTACTTATGGCTTTTTATGTAAATAACCTAGCATAACCTAGGGTTCTGGTAGTGTTTATCTGTATGACAAACCTTCATAAGAAGAGTAAAATTGGGATAGTGAGAGTGGCAGAGAATTATATTGATGACAGAGAAGATATTGCTAGATATGAAAAAGTTCCATGGGGAATTTTTTCAGGCAGGTGAAAATTGGGAGTATTTTCCCTAAATACTGTATATATGTATGTATGTATGTATGCATGCATGTATGCATGTATGCGTGTATATGTGTGAATATATGTGTATATGTGTGTATAGGTATGCATATATGTGTAGATATATGTTACATAGGTGAGTTGAGAGAAGTGAAAACTTCTCAGACTATACTCTAAAATCTAGTAAGGCTTTTCATAGGAAACAGTTCCCCTTCACTGGAAATCACATGATTTACAAGGACTCCAAACACAGAGCAATAGGGAGTCACCCCTCTCCTCAATGATACCTCAGCATAAGAAATGCCAAATAAGGACAGAAGTGCTTTCTCAAACGTACAATGGGGGGTCTATTGTTTCCTTGTTCGGGTACTTGAGGTGGATTGCCATGCTTAGATTGTTCACCTAACTTCCAACCAATGGAAGAAAAGGGTTAGGAGTGGGGTGGGGAGAATTCCACATTAGGGCTTTATAATTTTGTCATTTTCTTTTGCAAATTGCTTCTCCTCCTTGACCATTTGTCAGGAAGGTGGCCCTTTGTTGAGATCATAATAAACCATTCTTTTCTTTTTCCTACCTTGAGAAACCTCTGAGTATTATTTGGGTAAGGATTTCTGTTGCACACAGTTTTTGTAGTGTACACATAGGTAATATAAATATTTATTTCAAATTATGTGAACACTGATCTAAAATAGCTCAGATTCTCCCAGCATATACATTTGCTTTAGGTAAGAGATATTTTTGTAAGATACAAAATACTGAAGGATTCTCTTACTAAATCATATCAAAAAAGGCTTGAAAGAGTTTTAATGAACCCTGCAAAGGTGACTTTCTCCAAGGGTTAGCATGAGAAGGTGATATAGAGCTTATATCAAATGAAAAGAAATCCAATTGATTCAGTTTGGTTTCAAAAAGTCCTAGAAGCAGTGTGTGTGTGTGTGTGTGTATCTGTGTCTGTGTGTGTGTCTGTGTGTGTGTGTCTGTGTGTGTGTGTCTCTAAGGAGATGCATTTCTTACTATCTTGACTATTACACACATTTTAAAATGCCAGATGTTCTGGTCTAGAGATCCAGCCTCTTTGGTCTTTGTGTTTAAAAAAAAAAAGTCATATCATCAGCAACCAGTGAATTCCTCACACCAAAAAATAGGGGGGAAAAGTTAAAATATATTGACAGAAATCCCCACTTTCCTGCTACTTTAAGGTGACTTTAAACATTACCCTCAGCTATATGTTTGCAAACCAAGTGTCAAGAAAGTATATTGTCTAACTTATACTTGGTATTTCTAAAATGCTTTAACAACATTTAGATGTTGCTTTCTGTGTGCCAAATATTCAGCAAAATGTTGAGTATCATTTTTATAACTTTCAATTTCCAATCATTATTTTTTAATTCAAAAATTTCCCTTGAAATCAATCAAATACTTCAGAAAATATTGGCTTTTTTTCTGATTGTTTATCATAGGTGGAAAAGCCACAGCGATTCTCAGTACAATCAGGTAGCAGTCGCTAGTGAGGACACAGATGATCAGCTTCAGACTCCTGTGCTGCTGAATCCAGCCAACAGCTCACTCATCATGACTCTAACAGATTTTTCTGCTATTCAGACCACTGGGAACCTTATGAACCAGTTAGTTTTGCCCTCCTTCTTATGACTAAGTGCCAACACTGTCAACATTCAGCAAACTGAGCACCAAATACATTTGTGGCTATGTATTGGCTTACTTTTAAAGTGCAGGTGTGTGTGTGTATGTGTGGGGGGGTGTGGGTGTATGTGGGTGTGTGTGTACAGGATCAGTACTCCCTAAAAACTGACTTTTAAGAAAATTGTTTTTATAATGAAATAAGATAATTGGTACAATAAGCCACAAAAGGGTGCTTCTAATTTGGAGCCTTTGCGGTCTAGGCCTTAATCTCAGGAGTAGTGTTTCCATTGGCCTCTTTGATAATGCTAGCAATGCAAGGCATGAACACTGACTTCATACGTGACAGAGTTATATCAGGCTCCTACTTATGTAGTAGTGGTCTGGGAGAGATATTACTTGACATGTAATAGGTCAGATATCAAAGGATAGCATGGAATAAATTAATAGAACACTGTTCTTACAGTAAAAAATAAACTGGGTTCAAATTCTGACCTTTATTAACTATGTGACCTTGGACAGATCACTTACCTCAACGTGTCAAGAAGTAAAAGAAAGGAAAGGATCTACAATCATGCGGAAACTTCCCTTAATGCAGTGGTTCTCAAACTGTGGGTCGCTACCCCTTTGGGGTCAAAAAAAAAACTTTCACAGGGGTTGCCTAAGACCATTGGAAAACACATATTTCCGATGGTCTTAGTAACTTCCTCTATTGGTCTCCAGCAGTCTGACCACATGCAGACACACCCACATACAAGTGTTAAAGGGTAGCAGTATTAGGAAGGTTGAGAACCACTGCCTTAATGGGAGGTTCCCATGGTGAAGAAATTACACAGATGTTTCATGTAGACCTCTCTCTCTCTCTCTCTCTCTCTCTCTCTCTCTCTCTCTCTCACACACACACACACACACACACACACACACACACACACACTATATGAAAATGGGTCCTGTACAGCTAAGCTATACTTTATCATGTCACAGTTCAATGATTTAGCTATATTGTGAAAATGGGTATTTGAGGAAATGCTTATTCGAGGTATTTACTAGGGGAAAAACTAATTTGTTGGGGAGGCAGAGCAAAGATGGCGGCGTAGAAGCAGCAAAGCACTGCAGCTCCCACACAAACACGCTAAAAAACTAATAAAATGGGACTCTAAACAGATTTTCAAGCTCCAAAAATCTCCAAAAGACAGAAAGCACATCTGTTGCTACAGGCAGCTCAGCAGGTAGGGCTCTTTGCAGCAGTCTGGGAGCTGTGGCCAGGGTCAGCCAGGTCAGGCCCTGGGGCATAGGGTGGGGAGCTGCATCTATAGGAGAGCTGATCGGCTGCACTGGAGGCAGAGTTACCACATTTACCAGGCCAGAAGAAAAAAAGGCTAAGAGAAAGGTCAGTGGATTTTGCTAACTCAGGAGGAGAAGAGTGGGTCCGGCCAAACTGCTCCCAGGGAAAGGAAGCAGTGGGAGGTGGCTGTAGCAGCAGGAACGAATGAAAGCAGCAGCAGCCTCCACTGGGCTGCTTCAAAGCCCTCAGCCTGCAGATAGCAGGGGGGCTGACGCAATCCATCAGGGCCAACGGCTCTTGCGTTGAGCAACCTGGATTTGGATCGTGGTCTTGAGTGGTGGTCCTGGGGTGCGATTTCAGTGAGCCAAAGCTGGGGGGGGGGGCTGAAGCATCCCACTAATAGCTCTGGCAGCTGTGAGGGCCCAGGAATTTGGGACAGAGCTTTCCACATCCAGGAAGCAGAGTTTCACAGAGCTAAAAAACCAAGCAATTAATAGACTGCCCAACAAGAGAAAAAGGAAGCAAGATAGGAATAGCAGTAAAACTCTACAGTCCTTTTTTATGGACAAAAAAGATCACAGCATGGAGCGGGAGGAAGACAACTCAGTCAGAACTCCCTCACCAAATGCTTCCAAGACAATGGAAGAATGCCTACTAGCTATACATCAACTGAAAAAGGACTTTGAGGATTTTGAAAACCAAACAAGAGAAGTGGAGGAAAGATTGGAAAGAGAAATGAGAATGATGCAAGAAAGTCATGAAAAGAGAGTCAACAACCTGACTGAAGAAAACAATACCTTACAGAGCAAATTAATTCACATGGCAAAGGAGTCCCAGAAAGCCAATGAAGAGAAGAATGCCTTAAAAAGTTGAATTTGCCAGATGGAGAAAGAGTCTCAAAAGCATTCTGAAGAGAATAATTCCTTCAGAATTAGAGTGGAGCAAGTAGAAGCTAATGACTTCACGAGAAACCAAGATACTATTAAACTGTTACAAAAAAAAAAATGAAAAAATAGAA
>JAQQSW010011957.1:0-12635 GCA_028646575.1 Pseudocheirus occidentalis | reverse complement strand
ATTTTTCCTCCACTTCTCTTATTTGGTTTTCAAAATCCTTCTTAAGCTGATCTATGGCTTCTAGACAGTCTTCATGTTTCTTGGAAGCTTTTGGTGTAGGAGTTCTGACTGTGTTGTCTTCCTCTCATTCCATGCTTTGATCCTTTTGGTCCACAAAAAAGGATTCTAGAGTTTGCTTGCTGTTCTTACTTTGCTTCCTTTTCCTGCTCACGCTGCCAGTGAATTTCTTGTATTTTTAGCTCTATGCAACTCTCCTGGGGTTTTCCCAACTGCCAGGGCTAGTAGGAGACCGGTAAAGCCCCCCACCAGCTTTGGTTCACTTCCACTGACCAATATGTGAAAAACAGGATGAAACTTAACTAAAAATGCAAAATTCACTGTTCTATTTCCTATTCTCTTCCAACAATTTTAATTAGAGCTTAAAGACTTGCTACAGTTAATTGAGATTTTTATGGCACTCCAACTGTTTTGGTTTCAAATGGTACTATTTGTTATTTGTTTTTTAAAATATCATTAGAACAACAGATTTAGAGCTAAACTGGGTCTTAAAGAGCTTATCTAGTCCAACCCCTCATTTATTTTACATGTGAGGAAACTAAGCCTCAGAGGTATGAAGCTCCTTGCTTAAGGTTTATAGGCAATAAATAGCACAGCCAGAATTTGAACTCAAGTCCTTTGATTACAAATTCAGGGCCTTTTCTACTGTACCACTGGGTGCTAAGAACCAATTTAATTCAACAAACATTTATTGAGTACCTCTGTAAAGCCAAGCACCAGCAGATTCCCAAAAGAATGCTACTGTCAATAGCTTTTAAGATTTGGATTACACAGTAATAGTGAACACTGTTTATTCCATTACAAATCAAGATTCAGTACAATATTCACAGTATAATATTCTCAATATTACATCTTATCAGAGAAAGTCACTATATGGTGTTCATAACAGCTTAACATTAGAATGGCCACACAGTTTTCAGTACAGTGGCCCCAATATTTAGAACAAGGAACAAAAGAATAATCACCTGGTTTCCCTAAGGGGGAAACCCTTCTCACTTAATGACTCAATCAATCAATTCATAATATACCAATCTTCTACTCATGGGGCAACCACTAACTTAATCAGTCACTCATCTAGCAGGCAGTCACCAAGCTAGATTCCCAATTACTAAATATCATTAGTCACTAATTCAATCATCAGAAAACCACACAAACTTTCAACCCCTTGGTTTCCAGCAAACCTCGGTTTAGTCCAAGGGGAAGTCTTCTTCATCTTGACTCTGGGAGGTTTCTCTGATTCCCTAGATCCCCTTCCATGGTTCCAGCTCCCTCCTGAATCTGCCAAACAATCACCTGGATTCAGAAGCAGACAGCTGCTAGGTTCTCATCTAGTCCTCAGAGGTAGACAGCTCCCAGGTCCTTATCCAGTCCTCAGGACAATCCCTGGCACACACTTAAGTTCACAGGGTTTTGTTTTATTTCATTTTGGTTTTTTTTTCAGTGGATTTTTTCTCTCCTTCTCCATCTGGCCAATTCTAATTTTTAAGCAGTTTTTCAAACTATTGACTCTTTCACAACTCTCTTGCATCACTCTCATTTCTTTTCCCATTTTTTCTTCTACTTCTCTTACATGATTTTTAAGCTCCTTTTTGAGTTCTTCATTGAGATCTTTCTGGTCCTGAGACTACTTTCTGTTTTTCTTTGGGGTTTTACCCACAGGTGTTTTGACACTGCTGTTCTCTTCTGAATTTATATCATGATCTTCCCTGCCACCATAATAACTTTCTATGGTTAGATTCTTTATTTTTTTCTTATATTTTTGTTTATCTTTTGGGAGGGAGTTGAGAGGGTGGTGGCCTTTTCCCTTTCTTTCAAATATGAGCTCTACACCCAAGATGGAAGGAGCACTGTCTAAGGCTTCTCGTGCCAGTTGCAACAGGTCCTGGCTGTTTACCTGATGTTGTCCTGAGGCCTCCTGGGGGACCCTCATCCCTGGTGATGTGCTGAGGGGTGGGGTGGGGGGTGGCTGGCACTGCTGGAGGCCTTAGAGGTCTAGCAGCTTACCTGGTACTTAGCTGGGGTCCTAGTGGTGGTTTCTGGCATGTGCCGAAGCCCAGTGGGGTGTTTCTCCATTTCCCTGGGGATACACTAAAGCTCATGAAGGATGCCTGTTTGTCTGGAGCTGTGATAAAGCCCATGGAGGTCTGGCTGCTGGAGGATGCCTGTTTGCCTGGGGCTATACTGAACCACATAGTGATTCTTAGAGCTAGAGTCTGCCAGTTCCCCTGACTATGCTAAGACATATGAGGAGGTCCTGGGGTTGGCATCTGCCTATTCCTCCACATTGGCGCTCAGTATCTCTTGCTGGTTTGCTGAGGTGGGGCTTGCTGTTGGCTTGCTGGGATGTCTTGGAAAAAGCTCCCCTTTTACCTGAGTGTGACAGATCTTTCTCACTCGTTTTCCAAGTTTCTTAGGCTAAAAGACTATTTCAATCCATCTTTTTGCTGATTCTATTGTTCCAGGCTTTGTTTGGGGATGCTATTTTATAGTTGTTCAGAGATGAAAATGGGAATTATAGTGATTTACTGTTTACTCTGCCATCTTGGCTCCTGGAAATGCCCCCCATCTTTTTTTTTTAAAGGAGCCACTCTTTTAGTCAGTTCCAGGCAGTGAGTATCCATTTTCTGTAGAGAACTTTTTCACAGAATGTCATGATCTTCTCCTTCCCTTTCAGTTCATTCTATCTCAATTTAATTCAATAGTTAAAGAAACATTCAAAACACAGTTGCTGTATGAATGCACAGTAGATTAAAACTAAATGATTTATTCACCTGAGAAATACTGTGCTTCATTGGTAGTGAAAATAAAGCTATGAAAGACAATAGCATCTGTACTCATGAGGAATTATAATCTAATAGTGAGATATGATATTTCTACAAACAAATATAATATAAAATAGGACATATGGTAAGAGCAAAGGAGAAATCCATGAGAAGTGTTTTTAATTCAAAGAGGGTGATATCATTTACCAAATTCCTTTAATAATGTGTACCACAGTTACCAACCCATTATTTCCCATATTATTTTCCTGTGGGAACTATGCAGATGGAAGATAGATCCTTTCTTGTATAAATCTCTTCAAAACCCTTGATCAGACTGCTGATGCAACCCTAGGGAGTGGGCATGAGATGTATAAATAATAGTAATGCTTCAAAGCCTAGCTATAAGACTGTACATGGGGTACAATAAAAGTAAAATTACATATAAAGAGCTAGTCACAAAGGGCTTTCAGTATGAATACAATCCAAAAGTCTGAAAATTATTACTCCTTGGTAGTTGGTGTGTGAGATTTTCTCATGAAAGATATATAACTTATACTTGACCATTTTGTTTTATTTCGAGTATTTTATCAAGGAAGGGAAGGAAAAAACTAGGAGTGATATAAAATATTAAGCTAACTTTGAGTCATTATAATAGTACCTACCTCAGCTTCAGATTTCATCTGTTGCCATAACAACTGACAAGTGTCAAAGCGTAATTTGCTATCTTCAGAAAGACCTTCATCTTCATTGAAATAGTTAGCTGAGAATACAGAAAAGAAGAACCTGGATTTTTTTTAGTTTATTTTTTTTCATATTAACTATGAAAAAACACAATGCAACTCCTCAAAGAAAACCTCTCTTGGTTTGAGAGTAAAAATCACCCTAACTTGCAGAAGTGCAAGCTAAAATGTCAGTCACATAGTACACTTGTCACAGAAAAATAAAACACCACATAGGAGGAAGGTATAAAATAATTTCAAATCTTAAACACATATCAGGAATATACATGATGATAAACACTTTCCCCAAAATATTAAGAAGTGGCACTAAAAAAAAAGAATGTTTCTGGAAAATCATAAATCACAGAATCAGAGAACACTTCATTGGTCATCTGGTTTAACCCATACTTGAACCAAAATCCCCTCAACAATATCTCTGATATCATAACATAACAACCTTCAGTGCTCCAGAGACATCTTGAGGCCATCTACTACAGCAAGCCATTTCATTCTGGAGCAGTTCTACCTTTTAGGAAGCTTGGGTAGCTTTCGTAATTAAGTTACAGAGTGGCTAGGTGGGCATAGGTTTGACATCAAACCCTGTGGCTGGGTGTAGCAATAAATCAATGACCTCTAAAAATGCAATAGAAGGGGACAGCTTGGTGGCGCAGTGAATACAGCACTGGCCCTGGAATCAGGAGGATCTGAGTTCAAATGTGACTTCAGACACTTAACACTTACTGGCCATGTGACCTTGGGCAAGTTACTTTACCCCAACTGCCCTGCCTTCCCCCTCCAAAAAGAAAAAAAAAGCAAAAAGAAAATGCAATAGATGGGGAAAAAGCACTAAATTATAATTCAAAAGACTTCAATTCAAGTCTAGCTACTCCTCCGTTAACCAGCTATGTACTCTTGAACAAGATCTTTTGGTCTCAGTTTTCTCATCTCTAAAATAAATGCCTTCTAATTCTAAATTTCTATGATCTTAAAGCATCATAAAGGATCAATGTTGCTTGCCACTTTTCTAAAGCATCAGATAAAGACCAGTTTTAAAATGGTAAATCACTATATAGTATATGAAATAAGTTCAGATTTCTAAATTCACTTTTCAATCCTTCAGTTCGGTTTATTAGTTTAAAACAAGTTAGCTAACCAAATGATAGCCCTGAAAAGCTATCTTCATTGCTTCTAATTTCATTTATCATGAATACCATGACAAGAGATACATCAAACCTGAGATAAATATGACATCACTGTAAATAATATCTTTGGAACAGCAAAAGAAATTGTGGCATATGAATGCAGTGGAATACTACTGGGACAAAAGAAATAATGAAAGGAACAAACAAAGGTTTCAAAATGAAGTGACTGGAACCATAAGAACAATTTATATGATAACAACAACACTAAAGACAAATGACTTTGAAAGACTTAAGTACCCCTGGCCAATACTACCCACCTCTTAAGAGAGTAGTGATAGACTCAATGCAAAATGAGACATAAATTTTTTGCACATGGACAATGCACAAATTTATTTTGCTTGATTCTGCATATTTGTTCTTTTGATGTGATTTTGGAGATAGGAAGGAGAGGAAACAGATTTTTGTTAAAATAAATTAAATTAAAAGAATAAACAATTAACACTTTGGATTTGCATAGCAATCTATAGACTTCAAAGTACTTGCACACATTATTTCACCTTGCAACAACCCTATGAGCCAGGTCAGGAAAATGAACAAACTTAGACAGCAGTTAAATTCCTTGTCTGAGACCACTAAAGAAGGAAACAGAGAAGCTAAAACTTTCGATGTCATCTTTTTGCCTTTTTTTTTGTGTACATCATTCTTATTCAAGGTATAGGTCGTGGTCTACAGATAAACATGGACCAAAGTACATTATCTAATGCCATATAAGTTTGCAGTCCTAAAGAACTTCTGTTTTGCATATTTGTCGTTTCTTTTTAAACTGTAACACAAAAGGATAGGACCCACAGTTATTAAATAAGAATGCAGCTATTTCCAATGTAGAAAATTCTAACAGTAGTGGGAAACAGGAAACTAATAAAATTCTGCAAAATATAAAAGGTATACCTTTAACAGAATTACGATTTGCCAAGTGTCAAATTGGTAAATTAGCACTTACTGGATGAGTTTAATTATCCTTCTTGATAGCTGGTTCTTGGAACACATCTAATCTGGCCTACTGCTTCTATGAATTCCCACTTTTGTCACTGCTGACCTGTATTTCTGAACCTGGGCCATAATCTCCTTCTCTGGCTCTGACCTACTTCTTGTTTGGTGGTAAGTGGCACTCCTTTAAACAACCAACTCCTGCTGGTTTCTGACCCCTGTGAAGAAATTTGGCATGGTGGTCCCTGTTTCTGGACCCACCCTTAGAGACCGGGTCCAGGGACAATTGTACTGCTACTACTTTTATTTGGCAGTTCCTGAAACTGCAAAATTCATACAGAAAAAAAAGTTATGGATAAATTGCTCATCTTTATCAGTAGAAGGAATTTCTGCACAGAAAGTTCCTCATGAAATCATAGGTTTGGACAATAATAAAATACTTTCATTGTATAGTTTACAAACTACTTTGTATACCATGAAATGCTATGTAAATGTGAGTTATGATTATTTGGCAGGTTTACTAATACATAAATCAGCAATACTGATTATTTATTGAATTTCAGCTAAAATCAAGTAAAATTATTTTACATAATATACTTTCTATAGCTAATAAAAGAAGAATCTGTCACCATATATCATTTACTTTTTTGAAAGAAGAAAAAATAGTCTACAAGTATAAATTAAAAGTTTCTACTTCTAAAAGCAACTTCTAACATTAAAGATTTTATTTTTATTACTTACCAGTCCCTGAAAAAAGGAATTATTTCTAATGTATACTCACTGTTTACTATCTCACATTTATCTCTGTGACTTTTCAATCTTTCAAGGAAAAAAAAAATTAAAAACTAAGATAGGGTACTCTAATTTGAGACCAACTTAATAAAGCCCAGAAGCCCTAAATCACTTTTTTCCTTCTGTGGCATCAAGGTCACATGTGACCTTCTAGGTCCAAAAGTGCAGCCCTTTGACTGACTCCAAACTTCACAGAACAAAATTTGAAGTTTGGAGTCAGTCAAAAGGTTGCTCCTGAAGACCTAAAGGGCCACATGTGACCTTAAAGACAAAGCTTCCCCACCCCTGGTTTAGAATCATGTCTTCTACTCCCCCCCGTCCCTCCCCCCCAAAGTGATCTTTATTTTCTTCTCAGGCATCTGGTTACATATCAGCCTGCCTTAGATTCTGAAGCATAGGGTCAAGAGATCTTTGATCCTTGAGAAAAGTCCTATTCCACAATAAAATAATTACTTTTGTCTCAATTCAATAATTTCTTGACTATATGGGTCTTTTAAGTTCCTATGTGGCAGAGACTATCTTTGCTTCTGTATCAGTAACCTCACCACAGGAGTTGGCACACAGTGAACATTTAATAAATGCACATTCATTCATACATTCATTCATCCTACATGAGGTAAAGGGTGCATGTGCTTCACTGACAAATTCTACCTCACAATTTCGCATATATTATCTTTTCTACTCCATGACAACTAGCAGTGCTAACATATAGCAATACTTAATACTTTTTTTGATTAACTGAAATTTGGTTTGCATGAGTAAAGTAAATCTATTTATCTATCTCAAAATTTAAGTTTTCTGGTGACACAGAGAAAAAGTAAGCAGTCATTACATTTTTAAAAATTGAGAACACCCATTACAGGATATCTGCTACATATCTTGATTTGTGAAGGTCTATTTAGATTCTACTTTAAGGCAAAGTCCCAAGAATTTACCTTTTCTATATGATACTCACCATGGAACAAAATTGGTATGTAAGCCTAGGGTTGAGGATGAAAAGATTGACATGTTCCTTCAAACAGAAAAATAAAGTATTAACTCACCTACTGGAAAAGAGACCTTTTTCCTCTTAAAATCTGGTTTAAACACAAAGCAACCCTATACAAAAAAAGTGAGAAATTAATGAAATTCAAGTACAAAAGTAACATACATCTACATAGCTAAAGAATTTGATTAGCCAATTAAAAAATCAATATGGAAGTCAAAACCTTTTCCCTCTATTTTTTGGAGGGAAAATATACACTCTAATTATCTAATTTGTAGATCATTCATTGTAGCTTTAACTTCCTTTATAAAATACTTTGCTGTTTAATAACCTACTCATGATAAAAGGCAGTGAAAATAAATCATAGTCCTTGTTAGGATTTCCTGTAAGAAAAGAAGAACAGCAGCACCGAAACTATAAAACAAAATGGAGTTTGAGGTTTATTGCTGGATTTGAAAAAAATATAATAATTTCCTTCCTAAATTTAATCATGAAAAGCAAATGCTATGACAATGAGCTCAAAAGAAGAAAAAAAATGGTGACGCTAAATAATTATTGAGATCCTTGCAAAAAGAGAAACATGGCACCCAAGAGCAATATTAGTTTAGAATATAAATTGGGAAGAAGTTTAGTACAGGGGATAGACTTTGGACTTGTAGATTAGGAAGGCCTAGACTGGAATCCCACATCAGATATATATACTCTGTGTGTGTAGGAGATCATTTGATCTTTCTGAACCTTAGTTTCAGGGGTGTTCTGGGGCAAGGTCAAACAGATTCTCATAGGAGCTGTTACATTTTAAGTCTGAACATTTACAGCTCAGAAATCAACAAATCTTACAAAAATCAGGGCTTAATTTATTGTTTTATCGGTTGTCTAGAATTAACAGAGTGAATGATGGTGAAAATGCTAATAATGCATATTAAACTTAAAAGTATGTCCTGGTTGTTAAACATTTACCAGCATACCTCTTCATACTTTCCTCATTTGCAAAATGAGAATAATAATAGCACTTATCTCACAGGGTTATTGTATAACACAGGTCAAATGAGACAATGTATATAAAGGGCTTTGTAACCCTTAAAATGCTATATTAAAGTGAGCTATTATTATTACTAATATAAACTCCTTCTGAAAACCTTATTTTTCAAAAGTAATAAACACTGAAGGGAAAAATTTGTGGAAAGTTTAGCACAAGATCCAGTTAAGCCAATCCATTCCAAAGACATTTAAAGACAAAACTGAAAGCAAGCACTCAAGTGTGCGAGCACGCATACACGTACATGCACACACAGGAAAAAAAACAAAACAACCCTCCACCACCACCATCAAACAACAACAAAAGATTTGTCAGGATTTCTATACCCAAAAATGTATTTCCTCAAGACTGAAAATACTACAAACTGGACTAACATATCAGTCTCCAATATGATAAGGGAAGAAAAAGAAACGGAAATAAAGGAAACAAAGACAGGAAGAACATTTGAATGAGGTCAAGTATATATAGAAGGTATACCCAGAAGAATAATCTTCCCCCAAGAAACTACTATGCCTTAGCTGTCCAAAGGAGGCAACACAGGGCTGTCTAGGAAATCTACTCTCCAGTCTTCAGAAATCTGCTTCCAGGAATGTGTACCACTCCACCCACCCCCCTGGCTTTTGCTCTCCTTTAGAATATGTGATTCCCATTTTGAGAACTCCTTTACTGTCCTCCCTCACAAGGATCATCTTTGAGGAGCTCTCTAGAGAGGACTCTACAAGTAACCAGACTTTCCCTCCTTAAGGCCCAAGAACATCCTCTGGTCAGTAACCATGCTCAACTCCCTCTGGACCTCTGATTTCCATAAGAACAGGACTAGACACATAATACGTACTTAAATGAATTTTCATTCATTTATCTCTCTGCTCATTTTTAAAGGCTTAAATCTAAATGTTCAGGTCAATAGCCTGACAATCAAATCATCCTTAATGAGAGAGCAATAGAACCCAAGCTAAGGATATTCCCCATACTCTCTCAAGGGAATGTCCTCAATTATTTCAACATGATATTAAAGAGGATGTTCATACTTTTCATTGCAAGAGTCTTAGAAGGAAGTTTACATCATTTAGCCTCATCAAGTTCAATTAGTCACACTTAATACACTTCAATATACTAAATCTGAATCGAAGAAAACTTCTTTGGAAGGTAAAGCACGAAAAGTATCACACCACTCAGAAACACACTCCCTCTGCACAAAAAATAAATAAATGAATGGAACTGAGAGACCTACAGACCCATATGTCTACTATCTTGACTCATAAACTCCTGTCATGTATCAATGTATCAATGACATGTTTGATGAAAATAAGAAGCTTTTGCAAATTATAGCATCCTTAATAATGTGAGCAGTGCAGATTATCCAAGATTCCACTGTATTTACTCTTTTTTTTGGCTTTTTTTTTTTTTGGAGGGCAGTTGGGGTTAAGTGACTTGCCCAAGGTCACACGGCTAGTTTTTGTGTGTGTGTGTGTTAAGTGTCTGAGGCCGGATTTGAACTCAGGTACTCCTGATTCCAGGGCCGGTGCTCTATTCACTGCGCCACCTAGCCGCCCCTGTATTTACTCTTGATTATTTAAAAAAAAACATTTGCTTTGGTGAAGTAAAATGTAATTCTAAACACTCTTCTCCAACAGGGTGTCTCCCATGCATACATTAAAATCATATACCATGCCTGGATAAATGCAAAAGATAGAATTTGTTCAAGAATCTTGACTGTCAACATCAACTGAGGCATGATAAAAGTTATGAGATACATAACTGCCAAAATTGTTCACTACTCTCATAAAAGATAGCCAACAAATGCAAATAAAAGAGGAATTCTTTATAGACATTTTCAAATGCTATTTGTGGAGGGCATTATGCTAATTGCCCCTAAACCCTGCTATCTCCTGAGATTCATAGTCATTCAAAAGAATTGGCCTAATTATCTACACAGGAAAAACCATGCAGATAAAGAATGAATATCATCCAGACCATATTATGTAATTGAACAGAAAACTCATAGAAGAATCAAATGTCTAGAGACATAAAGAATTCACATGTCCTAAGACAGTCACACAAGACAAAAAACAGGATTCAGAAATGAGTAAGAGGAAGAAAGCATGATGGATTACCTTTGGTAACCTGCACAATATTTTCATTGATCCCAAGCTGCTCCTAAGCACAAAATTCGCCTTTTTAATAGTAGTACTCTCTGAACAATGTTATATAGCTGCAAATTATGGAACAGCATAATCTTTGAAGACTCAAAATCTAACCAGGTTAAAGATTTCTTTCTGTCATTTCTTTTGCTATTTTTGAGAGAAATGTTGATACATTAGGGACTCTTGTGGCTTTCCATTCTTCCATCTTCCTCAAAACCCTCTTTATTAAATTTTCACCCTGTGATTCAGAATAGACTCTCTGGTTCCACTGTCTCTGCTAGACATATCTAGTCTCTTTGACTTTATTTGCCCTATGTGTACCCCTAAGTAACTATATATCTCTCTCGTACCTGCCATAAACTAAACCTCCTGATCAGAGGAAAACAGTTTCTTGTCCATGTCTGATCTGGCTTTCAAATCCTCATCATTTTTCTAACTTTCTTCCTTTCTTATAAGCTCTTTTTTTCTCTCACTCAAAAAGAATTTTTATATGCAGTACATGAGATAGCTGGTGGAGGGTGAAAGGTAAATCTAGTATTTTCCTAGAATTTCTGAGTTGGGAGTTTACTGGATCTTTGTACCTGAAGAGTAATTACTGCTCCAACATTATGGACAAACAGTTATACAGTTCTTCCAGTGAATAAGTCCAGTTATAAGACTTCCAGTGAAGGCAAACCAACTACCTTTGAATGGTAGCATGTTCCACTTTGGAGGGATCTAATCATCAGGAAATTTTCCTTACACTAGATTGAAACTGACCTCTCTAAGACTTCTGTGCCTTGTAGGGCCAAGTAGACTAAACTAATCCCTCTTAAAAAGCTGATACTTAAAACAGCTATACATGTCCTGTCTCTGATTACACTTTCTAGAGGGGTTCCCTTATGTGCTGCCAATGGACTTCTGGCTGAAGTACTGTACAACTTTGGAATGGAAGAAGTCACTATAGTTTCTCATGGATGAGAAGGTATGTAGGGGTAGGCATTACGCCCCCCTCTTCAGGCAGCAAGTCCTCTTGTAGTCTTTCCATTTCTAAATCATTCTGAATGAATCTGCCAAAGCCAGAACCATGCTATTTTCCCCTTCTGCTTGTCACTTTTTAAAAAGAATACTGAAAAGTAGAAATGTATCCAAATTAAGACAACTAGGATTGTGAGGTGACTAGAAATCACTATTTGAGAAAATCAGCTGAAGGAATTAAGAATATTTAGAAAAGAGAGGCCTGGATTGTTGATGATAGGTTGTTGTTTCTTTTCCAGTGAGTCAGAAAGGAGAAGATGTAGATACTGTGTGGGGAGTGAAAACTTCTTATTTGGGGTTGTTAACTTTCCTTTTCCCCTCCTCCTCCTCCATTGCTGCTGTCAATCACTTTCATCTTCCTTTGTCTGTTTTCCTGTCTTGGTGGGACCCTTCACCCCTCTTTTGTTGCTGTCCCATTTGGGGAAGAATTTGGTGAATTATGCCTCTCAACAAATAGAGAGGAGACAGTCGGGAAGGGGGCTTGACAGAATTATAATATAAATTCTTGCACTCTTTTCTAACATGCCTCTTCTCCATGATGAGTCATGGGGGAAGACTGCCCTCTTCTTCCAGGGAAGAGAATAAACTCCTGTTCTTATCCTAAGAGATCTCTTGTGTTTTGTTTTGTTTTACTAAATTAAGGATGAAGGGTATTTTTCATCCTAAACAATACTGTCCTCTAAATAACTGAAATATTTTCATGAATAAGAATTATACTTGTTCTGCATGAAACTAAAGGACACAGCAAGAAGCAATGAGAAGATTCAGAGGAGTCGATTGATCAGGGCCAAGTGCTCTTGCGTTGAGCGGCCTGGATCCAGATTGCGATCTTGGGTGGTGGTCCTGGGGAGTGCTTTCAGCATACCAAAGCTGGGGGGAGGGGAGGCCTGCAACACCCCCCTAATAGCTCTGGCAGCTGGGAAAACCCCAGCGATTTAGAACAGAGCTTTCCCCACTGGAAGCAGAGTTTCACAAAGCTAAAAAAAAAAAA
>JAQQSW010011956.1:0-12635 GCA_028646575.1 Pseudocheirus occidentalis | reverse complement strand
TTTGATTCAATCCAAAAAGCACTTTTTAGGACCAGCTCCGTGCTAGATGAAGGGAATACAAAAGACAAAAAGGAGACAATTCTTGCAATTCCTACCCTCAGGAGGCTTTTGCTCACCTGGGAGAAGAAAAAAGCCAATAAATACAAAATATACACAAAATATATACATGGGGGAGGGATGGGAATCACTAACAAATGGAGACAGATTTCCTTTTCCGGAAATGGCGCATAATTGTCAGTATCTCCCCCTTCCCCCTTAACAGATGGGGAACTGAGGCCCAGAGAGCAGTATTCACTTGTCCAGAATCATCCAGCCGGTCAGCGTGTCAGTGACAGTGCAGAGACCAGAAGCCAAGCTCAGCATGGAATCATGGTCCCCGCTTATTCCCGGGGTGTCTGCTCACCTGAGCGCTCTATCCAAGCTCAGGCCTGAGAAGTCAAAGAAGCTGAGATACTCTTCAGCCACCAGCCTGCTGAACTCATTACTACAGGGAGAGGAGAAAGAAGAGAGGGTCAGTGGAGGCAAGAGCTAGCATGTCCCCCCCTGACATCGGAAGGCCCGGAGGTGACCGAGGCAGGGCACCCCCAGCCCGGGCTCACTGAAAGAATCCCCAGGAAAATGCCTATGGCCAGCTGTTGTTCTTTCCTCCTCTTCTGAGGGGGGTGGAAAGGGGAAGGGCAGAAGAAGGGATATCTGGTGTTTGGCCACCCAGGCAGGCCCCGGCCTTGAATCCCATTGCCAAGGATGTCCATAGTTTACCATCCCAAGTGGAATGGCTAGGGCAGCAGAGGAGGGGGAGAGGGGAGAGAGAAACAGAGAGAGGAAGGGGAGGGAGGGAAGGAGAGAAACCAAGACAGAAAGACAAAGAGAGGAGGGAAGGAGGGAGAGACAGACAGACAGAGAGGAAGGGGAGGGAGGGAAGGAGAGAGGCAGAGACAAAGAGAGGAGGGAGGGGAGAGAGACAGACAGAGATAGGGAGAGATAAAGGGGAGGGAGGGAGGGAGAGTATCAGAGATGAGAGACAAAGAAAGGAGGGAGGGAAGGAGAGAGGAGAGTAAAGGAAGGCAAGAGAGGAGAGCAAATGGAGGGGGAAATGAGAAAATGGGGGGAGAAGAGAAAGAGAAGTGTAGAAGTGGGGATCAGGGAGGGGAAGAAAGAAAAAAATGAATTCAAGAAAGCCTGAAATATCCAACTTCGTTTATCCTCCAAATCCCAGTGAGATGGTGGGAGGCAACTCTTATTAACCTCCAACTACCAGATTCCAAGAATTTTGGCTTCTGCAGTGCCCACAAACAGCCAGTTAAGGGCCTGTTTCATTACAGGCCTCCTCTGCTGCTTTTGCCCAAGAATTTTTTTTTAATTTTTAAAATTATTTCTCCCCAGGAACTTTCTCTAAGATGGGGTGGGGAGGATCCATCAGACTCCCAACTCTAGCCCGTTATTTTGTTCCTTTGGAAATTGAGACAGGATCAAGATGGGGGTCTGTGGATTTATGGGATGAAGAAAAACTTCAGGAGGCATCTGGGTGGCTCACTGTATAAAGCACTGAGTCTGGAGTCAAGAGCTGGCCTCAGGCCCTTACTAGCTGTGTGGCTGGTGGAGTAAGTGACTCTGGACAAGTCACTTAACCTCTGTTTATCTTCATCCACTGCAGAAGGAGATGGCCCACCTCTCCGGTACCTTTAAAGGCCAAGGAAACCCCATGGAGAGTGTAGCCCACAAGTTCATGAAGAGTCAGTCACAACTTTACAGCAACAAAAACTTCAGACCTGATAAAGAGTAAAATGAAGCCTTCCCCAAAGAACTGAGTGTCCAGGACCCTCATCTGTTGAGAAAGGAATCATGTGGCAGAATCCACATGCCCCTGATCCCCAGTGAGGCTCCTTGCCCAGGAGTCCCAGGCACTTTTTTTTTTTTGTGATTTGAAAGTTGAGGCATTTTGCCCCCAAGGGTCAGATATCACACCTAGAAAGGTAAACAGTGGAGCTCAGGCAAAGTCCAAAAATAGGCCTACCCTGGGCCTCAGAGACCAGAATGATCTCACTGGAAGGACCAAGGGCTTCATGCACCAACCCAAACATCTAAAGAACGAGAGGCTCAGGCATCAGGTGTGGCACAGAGCCAAGCTTGCTCTGCACATTTAGGGGACCCTCTAATGGTGCCTCATTTGGGGGCAGAATCACAGAGCTGGTGCCTCATATATAAAGTCCCTGGAGACCTAGGTCTGTGGCTTCAACTCCCTCCCACAATCACCCAGGTCCTAAGGGATGGGAAAGGAGCCAGAACCCCAGTACTTTCCTGCACCATCACAGGGATGGAAAAAGCCCCCAAACAACTGGTTTGCTAGCTTGCATCTCCTGCTACGCTGATCAATGAAACGGGGTAATAATAGCACCTGCTTCACAGGGCTCTTGTGACAATGAAGGGAGATGTGTGGATGGTGGTTTACAAACCTTGGAGTGATATAAAAATGAGAACAATATTATTGCTATTAACATTATTAGAATCCTCTACTTTATCCCACCCATTCCCTTCTTAGTATCTGTCTCATCCCTCCACTGGAGCTGCTCTTTCTCCAAAGTCATTGTTGCTGTTGTTCAGCTGTTTTAATTGTGTTTGATTCTTCATGATCCCATTGGGAGGTTTCTTGACAAAGATACTGGACTGGTTTGCCATTTCCTTCTCCAGTTCATTTTACAGATAAGGAAACTGAGGCAAGCAAGGTTAAATGACTTGCCCAAGGTCACACAGCTAGCAAGTGACTGAGGCTGGATTTGGTCTCAGCTTTTCCTAATTCCAGGCTTGGTGCTTTATCCACTGTGCCGTCTGATTGCCCCTCCAAAGGTAACCAGTGAACCCTCACCCCCTAAATCTGATGACCTTTTCTTAGTCCTCATCTTCTCTCTCTCTGCAGTTTTTACTATTGTTGGCTTCTCCTTCCGGACACTCCCTTCTGCCTCTCTTCTCATGACTCTTGGTCTTTGGAGGTCTTCCGCCATAATATCTCCTGAAAACATTGCTGTCTCTCCACTAACACCACTATCACCTAGCTTAGCTCCACTTTACCCTCTTGCATTTGACTACAAAATTGGGAGCTCCTAACTTACTGACGTACTGACCCTTCATCTCTCTAACTCACCTTTCACTTAATTACCAAAATGATCTAACATCCAGGCCTGACCACATCACTCCTCTCAGAAACCTTCCGTGGCTCCCCACTAACTCCTTCACACGGCCACAGCTAACGAAGGCCTAGAAAAGGCAATCGTCGTCATCAGGGTCCTTGGCACGCTGGAATTGTTCCACATCAGAAATGAATATGATTTTTAGCGATTGAAATTACATTAAAGAAAATTAGTTACTACCTGCTTTGCAGCAGCATCCTAAGGTCCCCTGGGGCCCCCTAAGGTCCTACATCTGACTTGTAGCTGAAAGCATCTATGCTGTCTTCCCCTGCTCAAATGAGAGCTCCTTGAAACAGCGGGTGGCACAGTAGATACAGCCTGGAGTCAGGAAGACCTGAGTTCAAATCCGAACTCAGATACGGCCTAGCTGTGTGACCCTGGGCAAGTCACTTAACCTCTCTTTGTTTCATTTTCTTCAACCATAAAATAGGGAGGATAATAACAGTACTTACCTTACATGGTTGCTATGAGCATCAAATGAGATTATAATTATATACAGTGCCTGGCACAGAGTAGACACTATATACATCCTTATTCTTCCCCCATTCCCCCCAAAACAAACCTGTTAGCAAGTCCTCAGACTCAACGCTCCGTCTCCCTGCTCTGTTACCTTCACACCAGCTGGTCCCTGTCTCCTTTCTCACCTACCCCTCTCATAATCCTTGTCTTGTTTCAAGATACAACTCAGGTATCACCTCCTCCATAAAATTTATTTGATTACCCCTCCCCAGTTATTTATGATCTCTCCCCATTCCCCACAGTTTTCCTTGCTAGCAAGTGTGTATATGTATACATATACATATATATGCATATATATATACAAATATATATATATACATACACAAATTTTTTTGGAAATTATCTGTTCTTTTTTTTTGGAGGGGGGAAGGCAGGATAATTGGGGTTAAGTGACTGGCCCAAGGTCACACAGTTAGTAAGTGTTAAGTGTCTGAGGTCAGATTTGAACTCAGGTTCTCCTGACTCCAGTACTCTATTCACTGCACTACCTAGCTGTGCCCCCCCTTACAGATTAAGAAACTGAGGACCTGAGTGGTTAATTATCTAACCCAGGATCACAAAGGCAGGGGACATGCCGTGTTGTATACTGCCAACACCACCCCAAGTAGAATGTGGATTCCCTGAAGTCAGGGATTGTTTTGGTTTTGTCTTTGTGTGTCCAGCACCTAGTCCAGTGTCTGGCACACAGTAGGAGCTTTATAAATATTTCTTGAGTTGAACTGAGGTAGCAAAGATGGCAGGGCTAGCCTTCTCATAACGGGCTTGGCATTTACCAGGAAAACTTGAAAGCAGGAGTTGGAGTGACTTCCCTACTAGCTTTTGGAATATCCCACATACACTCCAAAGCCAAGAAATCACAAGATCAAAATCAGTGGCAGGAGCATGATTTGAAATGCTATCTTGAAAGAGGTCAGAAGGCTCTGAAGGCCACCAAAATAGCAGGATATCCATACCATTCTTACTCCCACCATTCCCCTTTCGCTCATACTCTTGTTCTACCCCTCTGTACCCTGCTCACCCTTCGAGGCCCAGCCCAAGTGCCTCCTTTTCTAGCAAACCTCCCTGGATTACTCCAGGCCACAGTATTCTCCCCCCATAGTGAATACACTCTATTCCCATTTTGTAATATGTTACTCATTGTTTTGTGTGAGTAAATCTTACCTCTCTAGCTGTATATGATAGAAGGAACAATATTTTATTCTTCCTTGGATTCAGGAGTAGATTAGTAAATGTTTAACAACAGGATATCCAAAAATTAAAAAAAAACAACTGGTGTACCCATTGCCCTTTTTAAGTTTCCTTCATCCCTTTCTTAAGTTTGGACTCGAAGGGGTGGGGAACCTGGGTTCACAAAGCCACATGTGGCCTTCTAAGGTCCTTGGATGTGGCCTTTTGATTGAGTCCAAGTTTTACACAACAAATTCTTTTATTAAGGGGATTTGTCTTGTGGAGTTTGGAGTCAGCTGAAGGGCTGCACATGAGGACCTAGAGGGTCACATATAGCCTCAAGGCTGCAGACTCCCCACCCCTGTAGACAGTCAAAAACCCCAATATATCAAAGCCTGATTTGTATCATTTGCTGATTGCTGAGCTATAAAGGTTCACAATGAAAATTTAACAAGCATCTCTCTTGCACAAGTTGGCTGCAGCATAACACTACCTGTATCCCTAATGCTGGGCACAATTCAGGGGAGGGTCTTGAAAGAGCCCTGGAATTAGAAGCCAAGAAATCTTCGTTCTAGCTAGCTCTGGCATTAATTGGCTCTGCAAAATAGGTCAGATTAATTTTCTTCCTCCAAGCCTTGGTTTCTTGTCTATAAAGTGAAGGGGTTAGAACAGGTGATGTCTACAACTCCCTTCCAGTTCTGTGGAAAGAAGTAATATGCTGGATTTGGAGATGCCCACTAGAATCCTGGCTCTGCCCACCTACTACCTATAGGATTCAGGTAAAGTCATTTAAACCCCCAGGCCTCCTCATCTTCCAAAGGGGGGGGGGATTGGAGCAGATCACCCCTACGGTGTCTCCCCACTCTAAAATCTCTCATCCCAATTAATCACCTGAGTATCCTGACATGATGTGATGAAATGACCACGTCACACATGCACCATTTGATGAACTCCAGTGGCTTCCTATTGCCTCCAGGGGCAAATACAAAATGCTCCATTTGGCATGCAAAGCTCTTCATTACCCGGCTCTCCCCCCTCCCTCTCCAGTCGTCCAGACGAGAGAGAGCTCCTCAGTTCAGTGACATTGGCCTCCTGGCTGTTCCATGAGCAGGCCCCTCTGCCCCTCAGCTCCTGGCACCTTCTCTGGCAGGGCTCGGGGCCTGCAATGCTCTCCCTCTCTGCTCCCAGCTAAAACCCCACCTTCCGCAGAAAGCCTTCCCTGAGCCCTCTTAGATCCGGTGCTTTTCCTCCTGCAGTCGCACCCTATTTATTCTGCATGTAGCTTGCTTTGTATATGTTTATTTGCATGTCCCCCTTCCCCCAAGGAGATTGTAAGGTCCTCCAGGGCAGGGACTGTCTTGGCCTTTCTTTTTTTTTTTTTTATCCTCCAAACCTAGCACAGTGCTTGGAACACAGTAGGTACTTAATGAATGTTTACCGAATTGAATTTAAATTAATCAGTATGATTTTGTGAGGGGTGGCTAGTTGGCACCAGTGGATAGAACCTGGCCCTGGAGTCACAGGGATTGTCCTGACCTCAGATACTTCCTAACCGCATGACCCTGGGTAAGTCACTTTGCTTTGTATGCCTCCATTTCTCATCTGTAAAATGAGTTGGAGAAGGAAATGGCAAACAATTCTAGTACCTCTGCCAAGAAAACCACAAAAGAGGGGCACTAGGTAGCACAGTGAATAGAGCACCAGCCCTGGAGTCAGAAGGACCGGAGTTCAAATGTAGCCTCAGACACGTGTGATCTTGGGCAATCTCTTAACCTCAATGCTCCCAGTAAAAAGGCAAGAAGAAGAAGAAGAGGAAGAGGAAGAGGAAGAGGAAGAAGAAGAAGAAGAAGAAGAAGAAGAAGACTCCAAAAGGGCTCACAGAGAACTAGATGCGGTCCGAAACAATGATTTTAGGAAAGGAGGCTTTCCCTCTTTTGACCACCAGGGGGTGCAAAGACCCTTACACGTTTTTATAGATGGTCTGGAATCCCCAAGTCCTCACTCCTGGTACTGCCATTGATCCCCACGGTTTGGAGGTCAGGGGACCGACACGTCTATTTCCCTGAGGACACACAAGCAACACGAATGGCAGGTGGGCCAGGCCCGGAGACTCTCAGAGCCTGTGACCCTGAAGATGCAGCTGCACCGACAAGCAGATGGAGCCGGGGGACTGCGGACCCCGACACACACGGTCCAGACCGGCCGCGGACCCCGTGGAGGCACAGGCAGATTGGGCCACGCCCCCTCCCAGCCTCGGTCCCATCCGGGCTCGGCTCAGTCTAAGCACCCGACGAACTGGATCCGGCTTCAACATCGTCATCACTGTCCCCCGCAGACCGGCCCGTGACATGTCCATCCGCTGCGTGACGCCGCACGGTGCGTGGATTGGAGCCCCATTCACCAGCAATCGGGCGGCCCGAGTCAATGCGCATTCATTAGGCACTTGGTATTTATTTGCTTGTTTAGCATCACTTATTAAGCGCAGTAAGTGCCGGGCCACTGTGTGATGTGTTAGGAATATAAAGAAAGGTAAAGGACAGTTCCTGCCATTAGTCTCATGGGGATGGGGGGAGACGACGTGAAAACTGCTGCGTACAAACTCCTCTTATGTACAGGGTACGCAGGAAACAGTCGACAAAGAGATGGTTCTGAATTAGGGGAGACTGGGAAAGGTTTCTTGTAGAAGATGGAATTTTAGCTGGACCTTGAAGGAAGCCAGGGAAGGCAGGAGGTAAAGAGAAAGAGCATTCCAGGTGTGGGACAGTGGCTGAAAACGATCTTGGGGTCTGAGACGTAACGTTGGAAGGCTCCTTAAAGGCCGTCATGTCCAGCTCCTTCATTTTGTGGATGAGGGCGTTGAAATGGAGAGATTAAGTGATTTACCCAGCATGGCAGAGCTAAGAAGTATCTGAGGCAAGATTTGAACTCAGGTCTTCCTAACTCCCAGCATAGCTCCCTAGCCAATGTACTTCCTAGCTGCTCAGGTCATTCAATCCATTCATTCATGGTGACTGACTGACTAGGCATACAATATGAACTTTATCTTGAGCCTTAAGAGAAACCCACAACATTCCAGCCTGATTGATCCACGGAGGGATTGTCTTGTCCTTATCTACCCTCCTTCACCTACTTACACAGAGAGGAGGATCACCGTTGCACTTGGAAATCTCCAGCCTGGTTCAGGGCAGCAGAGAGTGGCCTATCCCCACTGCCTTTACCCTCATTCCTAAACTCCCCTGCCCCCCTGGGGCAGCAGCAATGGCTCTGTATAGCTCAGAAAGGAAACCTATTTAGGACACCAGCAGGAACAAGGGCATTATCCAGGGAGGGTGAGGAGAGAAGAAATAGAATCATTTCAGGTCAGTGGAATGTGTCCCATTATTATTCTAAGCTCCCATGGTCCCTAAACTTTCAGCCTTCCTCAAGTGTGTACACATCCCTCAACAGCGTCAACTGCCCTGTTCTCCTTGACACCCTCTGCTCTCTTGGTTTCCATGACACTCCAATCCTGGTCTGCCCCTACCTGTCTGTTGGCTCCTTCTTTGGCTCCTTTTACTAGATTCCCATCCAGATCACACTTGCAAATGGTGAGTGTCCCACAGGGCTCTGTATTAGGCCCTCTTCTCTTCCTCTCCAGGGGTGGGGCATCTACAGCCTTGAGGCCACATGTGACCCTCTAGGTCCTCAAGTGCAGCCCTTTGCCTGAATCCAAGCATGGAGGCCACAGGTTCCCCTCCCCTCCTCTATACTATTTCCCTAGGTGATCCTCGTCAATTCCCACAGATTCCTTTATAATCTCTATGCTAATGATTTTCAGATTGACTTATCCACCCTAACCCCCAAACTCACATTTCCAACTGCCTGTTAGACACCTCAAACTGGATTTCCTGTAGTCATCTTAAACTCAGATGCCTAAAAATGAACTCTTTTTCTTTCTCCCAAAGCCTTCCCCCTTCTGAACTTCCCCATTACCACGCAGGGCATCTCCATCCTTCTAAACAATCAGGCTGGGAATAGAGGCGTCATCCTTGACACCTCACTTTCTCACCCCTTCTCCCCATCCAATCTGTTACCAAAGTCTGTCGATACCTGCTTTAGAAATATTCTTTCATACGTGCCCATTGTCTCCTCTAACCCTACCTGGTACAAACCCTCATCGGTTCATCTGGACCACTGCACTAATCTGTGGTTGGTCCGCCTGCCTCAAGTCCCTCCCCATGCCCATCTGTCCTCTACACTATTGTCAGATTAATCACCCTGAAGTACAGGTCTGACTATGTCACTCTAGTATTCAATAAATCCCAGTGGCTGCCTATTCCCTCCAGGATAAAATGTAAAATCCTCTGGTATTCAAAGCCTTCACAGCCTAGACCCCTCCTTCCTTCCCCAGTCTTTTTACAGGTTCCTCTAACATCTAGTGACTCTGGCCTCCTTGTCTCTGCCTCCAGTCTCCCCTGCCTTCCTTCAAGTCCCACGTAAAATTCCATCTTCTATGAGAAGCCTTTCATAATTCCCCTGAATGTCTTCCGTCGATTGATTATCTTCAATTTATTCTATATATTTCTTGTCTGTACATAGCTGTTTGCACGTTTACTAGATTGTGAGCTCCTTGAGGGCAGGAAGTCTCTTTTTACTTTCTTTGCATCCCCGGTGCCTGGCACACAGTAGGAGCTTAATAAAGGCTTATTGATTATCTTATTTCATCAGACTCCCAACCATCCTGATACTGAATACAAGAATGTCAGAGGCCCAGAATTAGGAGTCAGGAGTCAAGTCACTTCATCTATGGAAGATTCTCTTGACTTGACAGTCATCTTGTGAGGTGGCGGGGCAAAAATCATTACCTCCATTTGGCAGATGGGTAAACTGTGGCCTATAGATGGGAAGTAACTTTCCCAAATTCCCCATGGCTATTTTGGAGCAGAATCTGAACTAGAACTGGGGTAGTAGCTGACTCCAAGTCCATCGCTCTTCTCAGTAAACAATGACAACAAGAAGGAAAGGAATGTCTGCCCTCGTAGGCTGGAAGAAAGGGCATAGGAGCAGTATCACAGATCTTGGGCTAGAAAGGATATTAGAAGCCAACTAGTCCAACCCATTCCCCATTTTACAGATGAGGAAACTGAGACCCAAGGAAATTTAAGTGCCTAAGGTCATACAGAGAGTGAGCATTAGCCATAGGAAGGAGCAAAGGAGGGGGCACTCACTTCTTACTGAGTTGGCGGGCGATGTCACAACGCTTGAAACCCTCCAGGTGATAGAGGCGCCGGGCTAACCTCTTGGCTGCCTCATTGACTGCCTGGCATCCATTGGCCAGTGTGTCTGTACTCCCGTGGTCCAGCTGCTCCATGCTGCCCAGGTCAGAATCAGAGTCTGACAATGCATCCTTCAAGCTTGGGTCACTGCAGTAAAAATAAGAGCAATATAAGTATACCCAGGGGTATGGAGTGGTCTGAAAAAGGGTAAGAAGGGTGGAAGCTTGGGAACAGACCTTGACCATAACATCTGTGGGACAGAAGAAGGAAAATGAACTGAAACTTCAGTGGGAGAGTAAGGCCTTGGGTAGAACTGTCAAGACCACTAGATATTTCTCCCTTCTCCTATGACAGAAGCTCATGAGATCAAAGACCTGGAGGGGATCTTGGTCTAATCATTTCATCTTAAAGGTAAAAAAATAATTGTGAGGGATAATTTATAGTGAAGTTTCCCCATTCTGAAAAATCAATGGCTTCAGCATTCACTAGGCTAGGTTAGGTCACCTGACCTTCAAGTAATCTGGGGTTTAGAGCAATGGAGACCCTCCCCCAGAGCCAGCTCAGCAGAAGATGTGCCAAATGGGGTTAGGACTGCTTTCATTGGACACCCACATGTTTCCGGGTCCTTTGTCTCAAAAAGATTACCGAGCTTGGGTCATGGGTCAGCCCCCCTGGCCAATGAGAGTGAAGGCCAGTTGGGGGGGGGTTGGTTTTACTATAAAAATCATGGGCTGGCTCCTACCTGTGCTCTCCCCCTGCTGCCATGTGGGCGTTGGGGGAAGAGTCCTTTCTCATGAGAAAGAATAAAGACTTTTTCTAACCTTAGATTCAGACTCTGAACTCTTTTCATCTCACACAAAATGAAGTCCAGAAAAAAAGTAAGTGGCTCGTATAAGGTCATACTGGTAGCAAGTAATGGAGGTGAGCTTCAAACCTAAGGCCTCTGCCTCTAAATACAGGGCTCTTTTTTCTGAAGATCCTTGAGAACCAAATGGATCCTCAGCAGCTGGGACCTGGCTGGAGAGGAGGGGAGAAAAGTCATGTTTGGAAGCAAAGGTGTGGGCAAAATGACCTTGGGAGCACCTTGTAACCCCAAACCCTCTATAGATCTTTGTTAATCTAGTAGCATGTAGGGAATGAAAGACTGAGGCTTTGACATTTCCACAGAGCATAGCTTGAAAGGGGCCTGAGAGCCCTGCATACAGCGTCCGATTCTGCATGCAGTTAGTACTTCCCTCCCTCAAAGATGGGGCCTTAGTCTTGTCCTGCCCTATTCTCCTTCCCCACATCCCCAAGGACAGCAAGGGACTCGGCTATCTGTGTTCCTGAAATTTCACATACCGACCTCAGAGGAAATAGGCTCAATCAACTATCAGTTCTAAACCTGTTACATCCCCTCAGAAAGCCTGCAATGGTACAGCAAGATCCAGCCCCTGGCTGCCGGCTTTCTTTGCCACAGGTCCAGTCAGGGAAACCAACCCACAGTGATCAAGACAGCTACACAGTCACAGAGCATATCAGCGGGAAGTAACCCAAGACCTTGCCCTGGGGCCTTAATTGCCTATGGCAAAAGAGGACTAATTTCACAGCTGCTTCCTGCTGACTAATGCCCAAGGGTGGTGAGGTGGTGTGTAGGCCCTTCTGTCTCACCTGACAGAATTAATAAGTTTGGTTGCATCCTCCTCCTCCTCCTCTTCCTCTTCTTCTGTGTCCTGCGTGGTGGGAGCATGGTAGCCATTGGGAACAACCTTCAGAGAGAGTCGGCTCAAGACGTTTTCTGATCGGCTGCTGGTAATGGAGTGTCTCAAGGGACTCCCAAAGTCCCCATCTACCAACCCTGCCTCAGCCCCATCTTGTCCATCCCTGTCCTCTGGCCGGCCCTCAGTCGGCTCTGGGCCCTCCTTGACCCGCTGCTGGATGAGTGGGGTGAGGGGCACCTCCAGACTGACACAGCTGTCGGTCTCATCAGTGAGGCTCAGCACGTCCAAGGAATCCAGGCTACTGTAGTAGGTCCCTTTCATCAGCTCCGACTCCACAATCTTTTCAAAAGTGGAGCTAAAACCATCCCGGATGTCCTTAAAGGGGAATGATTCTGCATCCTCCTGGCACTCACTGGCCTCTGGCTCCTCAAACAGCCTGTAAGAAACAAAGGACTGAGGTTAGACCCCTCCCAACCCTATGAAAGGAGGGGGACAATATGGGAGAGGACCCTGGCCTTCACCGTTCCTTCTTCTTGCCCTTTAATTATGGTTGTTCTCTGATGTTCTTCTCTGTACTCTCCATGATTCCTCTGCTATATTTGACACCATTGACGGCTCCTTTCTCAAAATTCTCCCTTAATCATTGCAAAAGTGCAGTTCTTTGCAGAGGTGGGGGACTATGGGTATGGAATTCTGCAAGCACAGTCAGACTTGGTTGATAGGTTGGTTAGTTTTGTTGAATTATTTTAAAAATCTTTTCCTTTTTTGTTACAAGGCAAGGTTCACTGGCTGTGGGGGGAGAGAACTTC
>JAQQSW010011955.1:0-12636 GCA_028646575.1 Pseudocheirus occidentalis | reverse complement strand
ATTCCTCTGTATATAAGAAGCCCATCTTCCCTCCATGTGGTGTGAGAGCGCCATGAGATTGCTTACCACAGACTTACTCTGTGTGAGAACACCATAGAATTTTCTAGCACAGACTTGCTCTGTGTCAAATACAAGTGAACTTTAAATAAACTTTACTTTTTCCTTGGCTGAGAAGACTTGAGTGGAATTCTTTCCGCAGGACCCGGTATGTTGGTATTTTGGGGTCTCAGGCAGCCCTAACCTTCTTTGGGCTCCTCTTCACTAGCAGCCATCCTGGGTATGCTAGGGTGCTTGCTGATACAATACCCTTTTGACAGATGAGACCAAGCACCACCAAGGATGAAGAATTTGGGGATGTGTCTTTCTCAGGACAACAAGTAGAAGAAAATCCCAAGAAAAGAACACTGGAAGCTAGAAAGTTTAGGTGACCACAATCAATGTGGCTTGCTTAGGCCATAACATTTTATTGCTATATCATTTGCTTTTTAATGCAATTCGATAAATATATTTTAATTTACATGAGACTGAGTAATTCTTTGGGATCCTGGGAAGTTGGGGAAAAGATGAAGATCTTAAGATATGGGGGCAAATGTGAACCAAGAATATTTTTAATTTTGAGGGTGTGAAATCATACCATTAGACTAGTTAAGAACCAATTGAAGCTCTGAAAAGGGAAAGACTAGTCCTGTTTCAGAGTCCTCAAAAGGAGACAATGGGGTAGTTATTCAAACTGATAGCTCAGGATGTGGAGTGACATCTGGTGGCTTACAGGGATATGCAGCCTAAGTAGTTTGCTTTCCTTTATGGCCGATACAAAATAGCAATTCTGTGACTAGACCGGAAATCTTTTATATACATAGGTCATCCTTTATGCCTGGAATACTCTTACCTCTTCTCTCAAAATTATTGTTTGCCTTCTAGGCTTAGCTCAATTGCCACATGGGTCAGGAGAAAATACCCAGCAGAGGGAAAGAACTAGAATTAAGAAGGGTTGGGAAAAGTTTCCTGTACAAAGTTTTTTTGGCCTTAAACTGTGAAAACTGCTTATCGAAGGGGGTTGAAATCTATTTGAGTGAAACAAATTGATTAGATAATATATCTTTTGAAATATTCGATTCAATTCAACAAATTTTTAAGCACCAGAATGAGGAGAGTCAATTCATAGTGATGAGGTACTGACTCTGGGAACTCCTTGAGCTCTCCTTAAATCTTCCCACATAAGGCATTTGCCTGAGGCCATAAGCCTTTCATTATGGTTCTGCCCAAACCTTTAACCCTCCTTAGTCCAGCAATTTCCCACCCTTGATGCTCCCAAAATATGTATACCCAAATCTGTTCCACCCTTGAACTGGCCTAGCCCACCATAGTCTGTCACTTCAGGTAGCCTCCAGCAACTTCCCACCCTTAGTCACTCATTTACTGGAGTCTGACCTCATTGACTCCTCCTCTAGACCACCCCTAGATTACTTTCACAACCTTTCTGTATATAAGACCCCATCTTATCTCTATGTGGTGTGACAGTGCCATAGAATTTTCTAGCATAGACTGACTCTATGTCAGATGATTCTGGCCTGCTTGCCCAATGCAAATGTCCCAGATACCAAGGCTCCTTAAGAGGCTACCCAATATGGCCAACTTTTAATAAACTTTGCTTTTCTTTGGCTGAGAGAAGGCTCGAGTAGAATTCATTCAGCAGGACCCAGTGTGTTGGTATTTTGGGATCTCGAGCAACCCTAATCCTATACCTCATAATTTTATGGTGACCCTCTTCATTTTTATGGTTTCCTAATACTGGGAAACATTGCTAATCTCAAACCCTCCTCCATACAGGATTGGAAGGTATGTAAGCCTCTCTCCCTATTCCTTTCTTGCTCTCCAAGGTGTTTTGTTGTTGTTGTATTTTATGGAGGGTGGGGTGTCTAATCTCTCAGGTCTCATTAGGTTAGACAACTAGGAAGCTGTCTTGTACTCAGCCTGACACCCTCAGGTTCTTGGTCCAGTTTGGTTATGTTAGAAGACATGGACCTGGGTGCAGCTTCTGAAGAATGGAGGACAAGGACTGACACTGCATCCAGAAGTGTAAGCCATATTCTTTGAATTCTCTTGGCACTAGGGAACTGCAAAAACTTCAGGTACTTTTTTGGGTTGCTTTTTTTCATCTTGTTTCGTTTTGTTTGTTTTTTGTGGCTTACTCCCAAATCTCCCTTTATGGAGGAAGGGACTTCTAGGCCCTAGGCCTTGTATAGGGTTGATCCTTTTTAGCTCCAAAAAGTTCGCCATATTGGGTAGACTCTTAAGGAGCCTTGGTATCTGGGACATTTGCATTGGGCAAGCAGGCCAGAATCATCTGACACAGAGTCAGTCTGTGCTAGAAAATTCTATGGCACTGTCACACCACATAGAGACAAAATGGGGTCTTATATACAGAAAGGTTATAGGAGGAATCTAGGGGTGCTCTAGAAGAGGAGTCAATGAGGTCAGACTCCAGCAATGAGTTTGGGGAGGGTCTTCAGGAGGAGTTAAAGAGGTCAGACTCCAGTAAATGAGTGATTAAGGGTAGGAAGTTGTGGGAGGCTACCTGGAGTAGACAGACAATGGCGGGCTAGGCCAGGTCAAGGGTGGAACAGATTTGGGTATACACATTTTTGGGAGCATCAAGAGTGGGAATTGCTGGACAAAAGAGGGTTAAAGGTTTGGGCAGAACTATAAGGAAAGGCTTATGGCTTCAGGCAAATGCCTTATGTGGGAAGACTCAAGGAGAGCTCAAGGGGGTTCCCAGGGCCTGTACCACATCACTAATCCATGTTGATATAAAAATTGTTCTTAAGGAACTTTCAGTCCATTAGAATAGATGTAGCTGATACAGAGGTAAGTACTATATAAGATGAAGTTCTAGAAAACAGGTTACTCTTCTGCATACCTGAATCTCTTCTTCATTTGTAATTACCCAAATAAAAAAATTCCATCACCCAAGAATAACCAACATTCAGAAAGAGAGAAGTGATTATATCTTTGGGTGTCAGAATTTGGGAAGTTAGAAGTATATGTGAATTACAGGAGCTCAGTTGTTCCCACTGAAAGAACTAAGAGAATAAAATTTCACAAAACTAGAGAAGAGACCAAATATTCTTAAAACTTTAAGCAGAAATATAAGCACCTTTCTGAAGAGGATTTAGTAGCTGATCAGAAGCAGGTGAAAAGAATTCCCTTAAATATCCTATTTAAATTTCCTGTATTTATTACAAAGTTGTGAATCAGAATCACATATAATAAGCCACTTACCTGTGGGAAAGCTTGTTCTAGGTGCTCACACAAATGAAAGTTAATCCATTTGCCAGCTGCCTAGGTAATCCTCAAAGCAAATCAACAATCCCTTATTAAACACCTAAAATGTGCACATTTAAATTGAGATGCTGTGAATCAAATCTGTCTCTGAATAAACAAAACACAATCCTGTCTATTAAAATATATGCAGCTTTATTATGTATGTATTCATTCCTCTGTGTGGCCCCATACATGCATGTGATTTTTTTCAATGGTCAGCTGGCATTTTGTGTCTGACAGCTCTAACACTCCAGGGTGAAGCACTGGGGGTAAAAAGAAGTGGATTATGCTCTTTGGAATGCACTAGCTAACATAGACTCCAAAGTCAGTTAAGACCTTGACAGCTCAGAATGGCTCCACATGTCGGTGACTCCAGTGCCATGGAATGCCTTTTTCTAAGAAGCAATGAAATGGCTCCTTTTGTGGAAGAAAAACGTAGTAGAAACCAAGTTGCCCTAGGAAGGCTTGGAATTTTTTTTTGGAGGGGAGAGTAATAATTATAATAATAAAAACTCACAATAATATGGGACTTAATGAATTACTAAGTGCTTTATGTGCATTGTTTCAATTTATCCTTATGAAAATTCAGTGAAGCAAGTTGTGTGGGTATTGTCTTTATTATAGTGGAAACATGGTATAGTTGAAAGTACATTGTACTAAAGGGAGATGGGTTGAGACCTTGACTCTTGTCACCTACAAGTTGTGGGATCATAGGCAAATCATCTAACTAACTTCTCTGAACCTTCATTTCTTTATCTTAAAAATGATAATACCCAGCATACCTAATTCACAAAGTTACAGTAAAGATCACATTAAATAAAGTATGTAGAACACCATTCACAAGCGAGACCTAACTCTCCCTCTTCCTCCCTAATTTTACAAATGGGGAAACTGAAATTCTAAGGGTGACTTGCTAATGGTCCCATCAACAGGTAAATGGCCAAATCCAGACTAGAACCCAAGTCCTTTGATTTGAATTCCATTGTTCTAGTACACTATAGTTTGAATCTTAGTGATAGTATGGGTTCTAATATTGTTTTCTTGTGGTTGTTTTTACTCATATACTTGATTTCTTGAAATAGATATAGGGCATAAACTTTAATATTTTTCCTCTTCTAAAATATTTTGCATATACTTTTTTTGTTCCTATATTACAGCTATTTTTGCATAGACCACAACCCTGCACTGAATGAATCCTCCACTTTGACAAAGAAAAAGAGTTAAGCAAAAACATCTGACATAGACCATATCTGACAGCACAGGCAAACTTCCACAGACCTCCAAGAAAAAGAAAGTTCACGTTTCTTCTTTTCTCCAGAGCCCAGATCTGTCATTGCGATTACACAGCATTTGGCTTCATTGCAATATTCTTTTAATTTATATCATTACAGTGATTATGCATATTATTCTCCTGGCTTTGCTTATTTCATTCTATATCTGTTCATATAGATCTTCCTATATTTCTTTGAATTCCTCTTATTCATTATTTCTTACAGTGCAAAGAAAATCCATTACCACCATATATCAAAAATTTTTTAGATATTCTTCAATCTATGAATACTGACTTTGCTTCCAGATTTTTTGTAAATGCAAAAAAGTGCTACTGTGAATATTTGGGGCCTATAGGGCATTTTATAAAAACATCTTTAATCTCCTTGGTGCATATATATAGAAATCAATGATTTCTGAGTTAAAAGGTATAAGTGGCTTTTCTTTACTTAATTTAAAATTATCTTCCAGAAAGAATGAACCAATTCTTAGCTTATTCAACAGCATATCAGTGTGCTTATCTTCCTGAAATCCCTCCATCATCAATTCTTTTCTGCCTTTTGTCATTTTTGTATAATTTGCTGGTTGCATAGTAAAATTTCAATTGCTTTTAATTTGAATTCTTTTAGCAATTTGGAGTAATCTTTTATAATGTTGACAGTTTGAAATTCCTTTGAGAACTGTTTGCTTTTATCATTTAACCACTTATGTATTGGGAAATGGCTCTTGGTCTTACATAACCATGCTAATTCCCTACATATCTTTGATATCAGAAACTTATAAGATGTGTTTTTTTTTCCAATCAATACTTTCTGTCCTTATTCAATCATTGCTGAATTCTTTGAGGAAAAGCTTTTTAACTTCATATAAACAAAATTATCTTTTATGATCTTTTCAATTCCTTATTTACAAAAGACTTCTCTCCCTAGCCATAATTGTGGAAGAAAGATCTTTCCATCCTCCTCTATTTATTTTTATATGATCTTTTATATTTAGGTTGTTTATATACTTGGAACTCATCATGGTATATCTTTTAAATGATTTGTGCTTACTACATAATTTGACATCTGAAAATATCACTCTGCCTTAATTCCAACTTTAAAAAATATACTTCCACTTATATTCTATATCTTTTATTCTTCCAAATGAATTTTATTATTATTTTGCCTTTTCTATAGAGTGGATCCTTGGTGGTTTTATTGGTTGAACACTGGATCTATAAATTAATTTAGTTATCATTATTTGGTGTGACCCGACTATGAGTAATGACTATCTTTCCAATTATGTCTTCTTAACCTTTCTGTAATGATTATTTTGCAATTGTATTTATGTGTCTTGTGAGTATCTCAGTAGGCGATTCTCAGATATTTTATGCATTTTGTAGTTATATTTAAAGGCATTTATTTACTAATATTTGCTCTTGCATTTTGTTATTTCTGTATAGAAATGTTAATGATTGCATAGATTTATTTGGTGTTTTGCTGATGTGCTAAAGTTATTATTTCAATTATTGTTTCCTTACAGATTTTATCAGGTTTCTCAATCATGTCATCTACAAATAAGGGTAATTTCATAACCTCAGTGCCAATATTTCATTTGCCTTACTTCTGTCAAAAGCATGTCTGAAACTAGAAAATGATAGTGGGGAAAAAAGGTTTTTTTGTTTTGTTTTGTTTTTTGTTTATTCAGAAAGTTCCTAGTATTTTTCAAGTGCAAATAATTCTAACTTTTGGTTATATTTGTATATGATCACACACATATGTATGTATACATATATACATATATTTAAATAATATCATATAGTTTTGCTTCAATATGATGGGCAGGTGTGGAGGAGAATTCTACAGAATGGACAGGCATATATGCTTCAAAGATGCATTTTTGGAGGACACTCCCAGATAGATGTAATCACATTTGGTTATTTGTAAGGTTTTCTTTGTTTGGAAAGCCTGTATGTCAAATAGTCATTTCTGGTTCCTTTTGTAGAAAAGATTCAAATCTCTCTCTTGTTGGAGTTCCCTAAGTTTTCATTGAAGACTGGACTCAGTTTTACCTTTTGGAAGATTGAATTTTCATCTTTTGTCAGATTTTCATAGATGCTAAGTAATCCTTAGGGATTTTTTTTTAGTTTAATTTATTTTATGGCCAAAAGTCTTTACCATTGCTTCATATAAAGTGAATTGTTTTGTACTGGAATTTTGATATTTAATCACTATGTGGCTTAGAATTTCAAGTTTTGTTGCTGTTGTTATTATTCCTGCCAGGGATCTGAAAATCCTAAATACTCAGTATTTTGCTATTTAAAAAAAAACAATCTTTTTTTCTGTATTATGATTGGCAATCATTTTGATTTATCATATTTTCTGGAACCTATGCTTTTTGAAGTATCTGTGTTCACTCTGTCTTCATTTGCTAAGGCTTTCATAGAACGCATAGAAATAGAGTTGTTGTCTATCATTTTCTCTTCCATTTCCTTCTGCTTCTTCATTTTTCAGTTCCAGAACTGCTATTTTCTTTCAGAGATGTTAATGATTCTACCTTGTTTTTTTGTCTTAATCTACATCAAGAACTTTGAGTTTTTATGACTGTATACTATCTCCTTTTAGAAGTTTCATTCCACTTTTGAATCATTTTGCAATTCTTGATGTTGTTCCATATTATCTAGAGAATCCACAGACCACTTTCTTATTCGTTAGTGTTTATTTTCTTTCCTTTAAGTATAATACCTATTCTATGTGCTGTAGCCTTAATTTAAAGACTTTTTTGAATTTTTGCTTATTTTCCCTTCTGTCATTATTAATCTCACTGTTGTTTTGTCTTCTTGGAAACTAGTGTTATAATCAGCCTTCACTCTTGTCCTTTTTGTTTTTCAGAACTTTTCTTTAATTTCTGGTGGTTTTTCTCAAGCTTCTCTCTTCTCTGTTTGACTCTGCTGTGGCACACACTTTTTCTCTTGCAGACCCCTGAGACCAATCTCTTCAATAAAGAAGCTCGGCCAGGTCCCATCACTGTGCAGACTGCTGAAGAAGAGGACTGATAGCAAGTACATGTTTGTTCCCCTTTTCCTCAGGCATAGAAATCCCTTATTTCTCTGGCCAGTTCTCTAATGTCATGTCTTCTCCCCCTCACTCTCCAAATGCACTTTCTTTCCAGCATGTGCTTGGGAAAGAGCCATGCTTTCCCCTTTTTATAATAATGGTGGTGGAAGGGAGCCAGAGTAAATCAACACCGTAAGGGGACAGTGTAAAAACTGTCAAAGCCAGAGCCTGAAATACCAGCCAGGTGGGTTGTTTGAGCTGAGCTGTCTGTGACCAGTGCACAGAAGTTCCGGGGTTCTTTAAGGTCAGTTGGTACATCTGATATTTTGCCTCTCAGCTGTTTCCTTCAGAAGGCTTTATGTTGTGTGATGGGGTTTGTTTACTTTTGTTATTGTAGCTTCAATTTCTAGAGATGTTGCATTTCTTTTTGAGATTTGTTGAAGGGAAAGAGTTTTACTGTTTTACAACATGACTAAGGTGGAAATACGCTAGACTGTACATGTAAAACCTATATCGGATTGCTTGCTGTCTTGGAAGGGGAAATGAAAGGAGAGAGAAAAATCTGAAACTCAAAATTTTATAAAAAATAAATGTTGAAAGAAATACAAGTAAGGATATAAAAAGAAACTATGAACAAGTTTTGCTGAAAACAACTACTCTACTCCCTTATCATGTCAGATAATAGGATTTATAACTATAGAGCAAATAAGGGCAAGGAAGAAGCATTTATACAGCACCTACTGTGTGCTAGGCACTGTGCCAAACACTGCAAATATTATCTCATTTAACTCTCACAGTAACTGAGAGACGCAAGTCCTATTGTCCAGATTTTATAATTGAGGAAATAAAAGTTAGATGACTGGTCCAGGGGCATATCGCTAGTAAGTGTCCAAGTTCAAATTTGAATTCAAGTCTTCCTGACCCCAGGCTCACTGCTTTATCCTCTGTGCCACTGGTTACGTCTCTCATGTACCTCAGACATCTCCATTCTCTGATATTTTCAGCTGAAATTGGATCATTCTGGATATCTCCTTTGTTAATATTTACCTTACCTTATTCTTATTTCTGTATATGTTAAAAAAAAACTTGTGCTGTACTCTTCTAACTCTAATCTGGGTGAAAGTAAACTCCTTAAAGGAAAGGACTTTCACTTTTGTTTCCCATTGCTTAGCATGCAATAAGCAGTATTCAGTGTTTGGTGAACATAAGGAATCTAATCCAACCCCCTTACTTTTCTAGATTGTGTGTTCCTGAATGATAAGATCATATCATATTTAAACCTTTTAAGTCCCCAGTATTTTGCTTGGTATGCTGGACATAACAGATTTTAATGAGATTTTTAAAAAAATTATGTGTGTGTGTGTGTGTGTGTGTGTGTGTGTGTAATCAATAAATATTTTCAGGGGCAGCTAGGTGGCACAGTGAAAAAAGCACCAGGCCTGGAGTCAGGAGGACCTGAGTTCAAATCCAGCCCCAGACACTTAACACTTATTGACTATGTGACCTTGGGCAAGTCACTTAACCCCAATTGCCCTGCCCTCTCCCCTCCAAAAAGCAAAAAAAATTTTTTAATTTTAAAAATAAATATTTTCAAGTATTCATTGTATTCACATCATCAGTTCAACTTTCTGCCATCCATCTCAAGTTTTTTGTGAGGAAAAGATCATTCTGAACCTTTAAGTGTTGTATAAACGGCAGTCACCATTATTAAATCAAAAGTTGTCTCATCTTCTAGTTCATAATTAATAGCTATCTCTGACTGCTCTTACACTCTTTCATCCTTAAGGCGTTTCCATTAATACTCTGAATATGAAGAATATGAAATAAGTTCATGATTTTTGTATCCAGGTGGCTATAAGTAAGGACTGTTTGGGGCAGTCATAGTCTTAAGGAAGACTATAAGAGAAACAGAAATGCTCAGCCTAAAGAAGACTATGCACTTGCTATTTCCCTATATATTCCCACGTAAGGCAAAGAGAGCAGATTTATTTGGTTGAGCCCCAAAGCAAAACTAGTAGAAGAAGAGATATGGTCATGAGATGCCCTGTAATGTCCCTTCCAACTATACATACCATGATTCTATGAAATGAGTTCCAAAAAAAGGTGGCCTTTAGAGAGAAGTTCCCTGTCACTGGAAGTATTCAAATGGAGGTGGGATAGCCTACTTCATATCAGGCAAACTGTTAAGATTATGAAACTCATGAGAGGTAAAACATTTCAGGAGCTTTTTTTCCCCCATCTTCTCCTTTGAATAAATTAATGAATAAAATAATAAAGAAAAAAGCATTTATTAAGCATTTACTATACACCAGGTACTGAAATAAACTGTGTCAGGACAGACAGATAACAAAATGGCCAGGTTGGATGGCTGCATAGGATGTGAAGTATGGTATGGAGCCAGTTAGATATGGTAGGCCATGTGGATAGACTGCTGCGTTTGTATTCACTCTCACCAATGAAGACATCTTATCCTCAGGGTGGGAGTTCCAAAACTAAATTGATTTTCATCCTCAGGGACTGGGAACATGTTTTTTGGAGGTTTGGTCTGTAGGACGGTGCTCTTCCCATGTGGAGAACGGCAAGATAACAGTAAATCTTGAGTCAAGGTCAAATCTTAACCACAAGATGGCCAGGGTGGATTGCTGGATGGGATTACTACTATCTGTATGGAAGAAATGCCAAATGAGGCCCTGAAGTGAAAGGAATCGTGTGAAATTTGAAAAGACTGAAATTTGAATGATTAAAACCCAGACTCCTTTCCTTTGCCTCCCAAGTCAGAAAATCTTAGAAGTCAGACAGACATTCTCTACAAGCTAATTGTGTTCAATCAAGGACCGTTTGTCATTTTCAATACAACTTTGCCTCTATTGATCATTAATAGCCTCCATGAGCTTTGGCTAAAGTAAGCATGACAGCAGTAATGAAACTACTAGAGAGTAAAAAGGCATTCAGCTTTGAGGGAGCATTTACTGAGACAACATCCAGAGCTCCAGGAAGACCATATTATCCTCTGGGCCTTAATATGCATATTTAATGGTTTGCAGTATTTCAAAGGCCATTATAGTAAACAGAAGATTTCAAATGCATGCCTGGATAACCCTTGTTTCAGAGTTTCTCAAAATAACAGTGACTGGATACAAAACAGCAGAGCGCTTGCTCTAACCCTGGCATTTGATGGCATCCACATCACTGCTTATGACCTGACATAAATATGTTGAGTTTGGCAAGTGTTTTATACTGCCATTTATGGCCTGCCATGATTCTGACCTGCTCATTTTTTAGTAGTACAAATTGAAAGGTCGCAGATCTGTTTTTGTTTTTGTTTTTTTTAGGGAGAATAAGGATGGATGTTTAGGATTACTTATCAATGAGCAGTAATCAATAAGTATTCAAACAGTAGAGAGGCAGCATGAAGTAGTGGAAAGAACATTGGACTTGGAATCAGGAAGGCCTGGATTAAAATTTTGCTCCTCAGACATGCTAGCTGTATGACCGTGGGCAAATCACTTAACGTATCTTATGGAGCTATCTAAGGTTATCTATCTATCAAGGTAAAGATGGGATCTGCCTTAGTAGAAACAATGAATTTAGCTAATAGCCAAATGCTGTGACCTCACTAGGCACAACTCAAGTGAGGCAACTTGGAATAGTAGAAAGAATATTGGTTTGGAATCAGGACCTGTGTTCAAATTCAGTCTCTGTCACTTAGTATCTGTGCCACTCTCTTAGCAATACCTTTCAATGTCTTAAGAACTTACTTTCTTTATCTAATAATGAAGGGGATGGTCTTGATGAGCTTTTCAGGTCCCTTCCAGCTCTAAATCAGCGATCTAATATTTGTGTCATATGTTTCCATTTAGTTGAGCAAACTAACTTCTCAGGCAGAAAGGTATTTGCCTACCTAGAATAATCACCCTTCATTTTCTACAATTTTATTTCATTTTTAAAGAATAATCATGAAGTAGTACAGAGAACACAGAATTTGGAATTTGTAGCACAGCTTTGTTATTTCATCATCTAACAGTTTGGGGAAGCTTTATTTGGATGTCTTGTTGGTTATAGATGGCCTCCCAAAATAGAACACAACTTTCTAGTGTTCCAGTTGATCTATGGGACAGTAAGCCCTCAAATGATGAAGATGATGTTATAGCATTTAGGTAGAACTTTGTTTGCAATGTACTTTACAAATGGCATGTCATTTGGTCCTCATAACATTTGACAAATGAGGAAATTAAAGCTGAAAGAAAATATGTGATTTCCCTCCTCATTCTCTATTTAATTATGACCTTGTATATAATTTTTAGAGTTGTTGTTCAGTTGTTTCAGTTGTGTTTGATTCTTCATGGTACCATTTGGAGTTTACTTGGCAAAGATACTGGAAAGGTTTGCCATTTCCTTCTCCAGTTCATTTTTTATGTTAGGAAAGAGTGGAAAACAGTGTTAGGTGACTTGCCCAGGGTTACACAGCTAGTAAGTATCTGAGGCCAGATTTGAACACAGGATGATATTCTATGGCTTCAAGACTGGCACTCTATCCACTGTGCCACCCAGTTGCCCATTTTAGAGTTGTAGTTGTTAGTAAAAACAAAAAAGGATATAGATATGTGTGTGTATATATCTATCTATATATATATATATATATACACACATCTTATAAACTTGATAACAATATCAATAAAACAAAGTCAGGATTCATCATATATAATACTTCAAACTCCAAATAACTGAAAATTTGGTAAAAAGAAATGCATATATATGTATACACATTAAACTTAACTATAATCTACTATGTGTAGTGCCATTAATTATAATACATAAGAGATTGAAACTATATTTTACATGAGTGTGTTTATAGAATACCTGTTTTTAGTATAGGGACTTCCTGTTGTGGAAATTCCTTCCAATGATATAAAACAACTCATCCACAATAATAAAAACAGGAAATAAAAAATACAATACATAATTATGATATAATAAAAAATAAATACAAAAATAAAAACAGAAA
>JAQQSW010011954.1:0-12636 GCA_028646575.1 Pseudocheirus occidentalis | reverse complement strand
GGATGAATAGTTCCCAGGTCCTTGTCCAGTCCTCAGGGCAATCCCCGGCACACACTGAAATTCACTGGGTTCAGCACACCTCAAACCCTTCAGAACCTCTCTTGCCTGGAACTCAAGGATCATCCAGGCCACCAACAAACAAAGTCCCATCCTGTTCATGTCTTCAGTCAGCTTTCAGATACTGGGAGAGGAAGACACTCTCTCCTTCTCAGCTGACTTCAGTCTCCACGAATCCTCCTTCACTGAGGAGCCAACTCCAAAATTTGTCTTGACTTTCTAAAATTATTCCCTATAAGCACTGGCCTTCTCCCAAGTCAACAGGGGAGTTCACATCCCTTTACCAATGGACAGAGTTCCACACTTAGCCCTAAGTTACTAGGTGCTACTTAGCCCTAAGTATCTGATCTACTTAGCCCTAAGTATCCTATCCACTTAGCCCTAAATATCCAACAAATTGATTACCATTACACTTATCCAGCCAGGTGACCTCAGAATCTTCCTAAGACAATTTGAATGGAAGTAATTCAATTTCCCAGCATGGTGCTGACATATTGTTAAGGTTTCACAGGCATACAATAATGAGGTCAGCACAACAGCTCTGTAGATCTTCAATTTGGCAGGCAATCTAATACCTCTTCTCTTCCATACTTTCCTTCAGACCCTCCCAAATACTGAACTAGCTCTGGCAATGTATATATCAACCTTATTTTCAATGTGCATGTTCCTAGAAAGTATACTGCCAAGGTAAGTGAACTTATCCATAGCATTTAAAATTTCTCCATTTGCTGTAACTGATGGTTCCATATATGGATGGCATGGTGCTGATTGATGGAGCATCTGTGTTTTCTTGGTGTTAATTGTTAGTCTAAAATTAGCACAAGCAGCAGAAAATCACTCCATACTTTATTGCATCTTAGCTTCAAGGGGCTGCTTTGAGTGCACAATCATTTGCAAACAGAAAATCATATACTTGCACTTTGGTCTTGGCTTGTAGCCTTTTCAGGTTGAAGAACTTGCCATCAGTGTGGTATTTGATAACATGGCTGAATGCATCGTGCAAAAAAGTATGGGAACAAGCACATAGCTTTGTTTTACTCCATTGGTGATTGGGAAAGTGTGAAAGCATCACCCATTATCCGAAACCTAAGCAAGTATGCCATCATGAAACTGACATATGATACTTATGAACTTCTCTGGGCATCTTCTCTTGGCATAATTGTCATAACTGACAATATAAAAAACCATGGTCACATCTATAACTTTGTGTACATCCTGCTGTTCTGTTCCTGACATTTCTCCTGGAATTTCTAGGATCAAACACTATATCAACCGTTCCTTGGTCCTTTCTGAAGCCACACTGGGTCTGAGGTAATGACCATCTTCCAGGTGAAGGATCAGCCTATTGAGGAGAACTCTGGCAAGAATCTGGCCACCAATGGCTAAGAGAGAGACTCTGTCCCACTCATTTTCACAGGAAAATATATTTATTTCCTTTACCTTTATGAGGATGGACAATGGAGGCATCCTTGAACTCATTCTCTTGCCATATAACACAGAACATTTCAATCAGCTTTTGTATGAGTCTGAACTCCCTACTTTGTAAAATCTTAGCTGGAAAAGAATCATCACCAGGTCCTTTGCCACTCGAAAGGAGTCTAATGGATAAAGGGGTAAACTTCAATCTGAGGTAAAGAGTTAATGGCTTCAGCATTGATTGTTGACAGTCTGTTGAGAACAGTATGGAAGTGTTTAGCCTATCTCTCTAGGATCTTGTCCTTATTACTAATAAGTGTGACTCTATCACCACTGAGTAATTGGGATACACCATAGATCTTTGGTCCATAAATAACTTCCAGGGCTTCATAAAAGTGCTTTGGATTGTTACCATCAGCAAAAAAAACTGAATTTTTCTGCCTTCTTATTGAGCCATGAACCCTGAATGCCTCTAAGCTTTGCTTGTACCTGATTTTTGATAGAATTAAATGCTGCCATCTTAGAGATGGACAAACTATCCTGCTGATAAACCTTGTGGGGTTCTCCTTTTTCAATTACCACCTTCTTACACCATACTTCTGAAAGTAGCCCACTCCTTTTCTGCTCCACTGTTGCCAACTGTGTGTTCGCTCAACTTTCCCTCCAAGTTAGCAACAAATTGTTCACACTCAGAGAAGTGCTGTAATACTTTGACATAATTCTTTTGGTAGTCACTTCACCCTGGGGGCTGCCACTTTTGTTGAATGCAAATATTTATCTTGCAGAAGACAAATCTATGATCAATTCAACTTTATATACTGCACATCACTTTCATTACTCACATCTTCTCCATCTCTTCTTACAACCACATTGTCTATTAAATGCCAATGATTCCTGTAGGGTACATCCCCGAAGTTTTATAGCATTAATAAAAGACAGTGGTGGTGATCAGAAGGTCATGAAATTCACAAGTCTTCAGTAGGAAATTGTTTCTGTTTCCAACCCTATTCTTCCCAAAGACTTCCTGCCAAGCCTGGTAGTCTGAGTCAACTCTAGCATTAAAGTCACCCAGAATTATAAGTTTGTCCTCTTTTGGCACAGTGATGATATGGGTCTTCAGGTGGCAATCTCATTGTAATTATCCTGTCTTTCACTCCTTTTGATAGTCACACACTCTTGTTGACTAGATTAGTTTTGAATGCAAAACTTACACTAGCTTCATAGTGTTCTCCTATACTTGAGTCTCTCCAGAAAAAAACATGTATCTAGCTCCAACTTTAGTAAGCTGGCCTTCAGTTGCTAGCCTTGTTTCATTCAGTGCTGGTATTTGGATGTGATACGTGTTGAATTCTCTTGCAACAAGAGCTGTTCATCTTTCAGGCCTACTGGATTTTATGTTGTCTGTAAGTGTGCACACATTCCATGTGCTGGTAGTAAGTGGAATCATTTTTGTAGATGTTTTTGTACATTTTTTTCTACCTGCCATGGTAATCAGCCCAGTGTTGAATAAGCAGAAAATTTTAGGACATATTTTCTAGCCCCTTCCTTACACCAGGAGGAAAAGGCTGCTCAGACACTTAGGGGGCTGTTGAATTCCATTGATGCTTCCAGTGAAAAAATGACCACATGGTCTTGGTCACCTCTGTGCTGGGTTGTGGCTATTTCTCCCAGTGTATCTGCTGTTTCATCGCTAGCCTATCACTGCAGGACTTTAAGATAGTTAAAAATAGCAAAATTACATGGGTGCTATCTTTTGACTTGTGTGTAAATTGAATTTAAGTGAGACAGAGTTGCATGAAGTCATCAGCCTCACTCTTTTTCCCAGAGACATCATAGGTAGGACAGAATCACAACAAGTAATGATGGCTTGAGACACAGTGGATGACCTTGGTGTCTGTGATGCCAAACCAAACTCTAAGTACTCTAGAGCACCTGCTTCAGATTCCTTCATGAGCATTGGAACATATGATTCTCATCTGCCCATTCCAAGGGAAAGTCTTGAAGTACTTGTGGTATATATCCCTCTAACTCCCTGATGGGTTTTAGAACCTTTGGTGATCCTCAACCTGATTTTGCTCATCTGTTGAAATGGTTACCAGGGTACTGCTGCTTACAGCTTATTGGAGCCACAGGTAAGAGTTAGGTGGATCAGGGGGACATCAAAGGTGAAAAGCCGCTCTCACAGCAAAGTTACTAGTCTTCTCTGAACACATCCTACATTCCACAAAAAATAAATTCTAAATAAATTAACTAAAAATAAATTCTACAGCATAGTGACCTATTTGAACAACAGCAAAAAAAATGACCATATCACAATTTTCAAGGAAAAAGTAGTTATAAATAGTTGGTTTGAAGCCTGGGGTTGAATTTTCAATTGTCTTAGAAACAATGCAGCTAAGACTGAAAGACTTATCATCTGAAATATGTTTTTTAAGCTAACAATCAATAAATTATATGGCATAATGGATAGAGTCAACACTGATATCAATAAAATCTAGTCGGTTCTCTTTTCTCATTTTTCTATCTTTCTTTTTCATCTGATAAGTCCCCCCTGAATTCAACTATGATCTCTGAAGAGGATTCTCAAATCTAGTCTTAATTTCTCTCTTCACCTCTAACCTTGCATCACCAACTGCTTACCTTATACTTAACATGTCCAAAACAAAGCTCATTATTTTTACCCCCAAATCATCCCCCTTTTCCACTACTAGGATCATGAGTTAGGTGTCATAATGAATGCTTTACTTGCACTTAATCCATAGTGCAATATGCTGCAAAGACCTGTTACTTCTACCATCACCATTTCTCTTTTATAAATCCCCTTATTTCCTCTATCATGCTGAATCCTGATGCATTCTTTCAATTCATAGGTAAATTTAGTTTATTCTGTTAATACTTAGGGTTTGTAAGCACTCCATTTGTATCTGTTTTTAGTAAATTATGTTAAATTACTTTTTAAAAATCAACTCTAGTTTTCTACAACTTGTTTTTCTTAAAAAAAAAACTGATAGTCCTCCCACAGATATTTCCCTAAATCCATGACTGATGTGCACCCCACATTTAGACTAGAAATTTTATTTAATTATTATTCTCATTTTAATATCCTTCCCTTTAACAGCAAGGATGAAAATATAATATTCTTCTTATACTTGCTCTATAACCATATTTGTTTGAATGGCTTTAGGCTATATGGCATCCTCTTTCCTTTTCATAGGATAACTCTTAACATTTGAAATACTTTAACATGATGTCCATATCAAAGACAGATTTATTCATAATGGGGACACTTTGGTGCAGTGAATGGAGCACTGACATTGGCATCTGAAACCCTAAACCAAATCAATACGCCACCTCTTACCACCAGCACAACACAAAGAAAATAAATCCACCATTTATTTTCAGCTTTAGCTAACCCCCCTCAAATGTGCTGGTTGAACCTTGCTTTTCAAAGTTCTAAGCCTTTCTGAATCTCCAATTCAATTACCTTTCCACCCACTCCTCACAGCTTTCTGCATCTGTTTTCTGTTCTTTTCTTTACTTCTACCGTAAATTTTCTCTTAATGATCTCTGAACAAGGTGATACTTTTAAAATATAATACCCTTGACTGTTCTTTTAGTTAGCCCAGATTGGAGTGGAATTCAATATTCCAGTTCCTCTCTTCTTCTCTTATTTTTTTTGTTTCAATAACATTTCAATATGAATCTATGCTTCATACTACCTACTTCTTCCTTTCTCTTAGTTGCTTTTATTTGAACTCCTTTTATGGACAATGCTCATAAGTTTTCTTGCTTTGTTTTCTCAAAGACTTTAATACAAGGTGAGTCTTCTAAAAATCAATAGACTTTTCTCCTCCTTTCAGCATATAAACATTGATTTATCTGCTTTTTCTTTCATGTTATATAGACTTAACTTCCTTAAGTTTATTTTTTCTCTTGAGGACTTTCTTTTATTTTTTCTTTTGCTCGGTGGTATCATTTTCCCTTTTCTCTAACCTTTCTATTAATACTGTGGACATAGAAAGGGGGTACACAGGATATAGGGTGATATTTTTATAGATTTCATGAGTCACCATGGCCAAAAAAGTATAAACTCCTGAGCATCTAACCTTCCAGGAAGTAATCTTTCCAGATTTAGCTAATCTAATCCTTGGATAGTGAACTTTCTCTACCACTGCGGCAATGCTTGATGTCTTTTCAAATCAAACCTCTAGTAATTAGTTACTGTGAGCTTGGGGTCAGCGGATAGAGGTTCAGCATTATTTATTCTTGCCAAATTTTGGGTTTTGTTTGAATTGGAAATAATAAAACCTCTTGCTGCTACCTCATGGGTTTGTTGTTAGATTCAAATAAGTTAATATGCACAAAACACTTTGCAGACCTTAAAGCTATATATAAATGAGAACACTAATGATAATAATTGATAACTCTCTTTGGTTGGCAATTAGCAACTCCCTGCAAATGTCCCAAATGCCAACAGAAGCAGATCACAGCTGCTGCCTGTGAAGAAATCTCAAGCAGAATCCAATTATCAGCCATTTCCTGCCTACCCGATTCTCTTCAGATGATCATTCTGTTCCCATCTAATTCTTTTTAAAAGAACTATTTATTAACAGCAAAATATCCTACTGAGGAATTGTGATATATCAGATAGAATGTTGGACTTGGGGTATGGAAGACCTTGGTCCATACCCTGCTCTATCGCTTAGATAAGTTTTCTCGTCCTAGGCAGATGACTTAATTCCTTTATATTTCAGTTCTCTAATATCTCAAGTGGGGTCAACAATACTTGTAGTACTTATGTCACAAGCTTTTTGCGAATGTCAAACTGTGTGAATTGTGTAGAACGCTTTATGAATTTTAAAGCAACATAGAAATGTAACTTAACATATATTGTTTTGGGAAGGACATTAACTTTTATTTGACACCCACAAAATCTTAGCATCTTGAATCTTTTTGGATAGGTTCATACAATCTCAAATTCTTTTAGTAGTTTAGCAAACCAAAAATTAATTTTTCTCTTTACTGTTATAGGCAAAATCAAACAAACATCTATATTACAGATAAATGACATTCTCAATTTTATCTTACATTTTAAATAGCTCCACATAAGCTCTACAAATGACCTATGACATATAAAACATTGTTTGAAGTTATTGGGGGGGGGAAAGTAAAGCTATATCTGAAGCCTCAAGTATTTTCCCATCATCTCATTATAGTTTAAATAAGTTATTACCTTAACAGAATCAAATTAAAATCACATTAATGAATTAAAACATACAATGCTTATTTTGCTAGATACCAATTTGTATTTGGTCCCATAACTATCACCAATTAAGGAAAAAAATGTCACTTTCAGAAAAAACTGACCTGAGGGCATTTTTACTTATGATTTCATTGGTATAAAAAACTCCTGAGGTAGAAACCTCACTGTTGAAAACTGGGAATCTTTCTGTAGCTTTTGACTATAGAGTATTTGCTGGGACAATGTGAAATGAAGGGATTTTTCCATAGTAACAGCTAGGGAAAATACTCACTAAGAATGGAGTGACTTTAGAAAAAGCAAAGAGGCCAGTAATATGCTCTTATTCTTTCTAACTTGATTGCAAGCTAAAAGTTTTGTTTTTTGGTTTTTTCCCCCAAGCTGAATTGTTCCAATTTTCTTTCTGTGCTCATTCTTGTCATATATGTACAGACAGAGCCAATATTTTTCCCTGGACAGTGAACTATAGAAAGTTCTAAATGTTAACATTTGTATATATTCAACTTCTGGAAGCCACAATAACAACTCATTATGTCTTCTAATCTATTAGATGCTTTAATTAATTATGAATCAATCTTGACCCATTGTCATCATTGCTTACTTTTCTAATGATAATTAATGATCACTTTTTTTTGCCTTTTGGAGGTCTGAAGGCAAGGCAATTGGGGTTAAGTGACTCACTCAAGGTCACACAGCTAGTAAATGTGTTAAGTGTTTGAGGTCAGATTTGAACTCAGGTCCTCCTGACTCCAGGGTCAATGCTCTATTCACTGTGCCATCTCACCGCCCCCTAATGATCACTTTAATAAGCCATAATAGTTTAATTTTATTATTATTAATTAATTTGTTTATTTACTTTTAGTTTACAAGATTCAGTTCCACAATCCCTTGAGTTTCAAATTTTATCCCTTCCCTTTCCCCCCAACCCCCATGGTGGCATGCAATCAAGTATAGGATCTACAAATACTTTCACACTGGACATTAGTCTGGATGTATAGAAGAGTTGTAACCAATGTGTAGTAGACCAGATTTTCAGGGACCCTGGCCCCATTAAGGAAATGCTCCTTCTACAAGGTCACTAGGCAAATATGCAGGAGGAGTATAATCTTGTTAGGTGGATGCTTTCATTGGTTCCATGAATATATAAAGAAAGTACAGGGTTGTTAATTTGCAAATCTTGTTTGTGACTCCCTGTTTCTGCCTCTGAACATAGTCCTAGGATGAAGTCTTAATGAATAATTAGCCTTGGGCTGCAATAAGGAGTGATGGAGACCAAAGGAGTGTCCTTGCATTCTGGTTACATAAGAAATTCTGCTAAGGGAATATAAACTTTGTAAGTTCCTTGTATCTTTAGCTCTGTATGAAATGGTTCTATAATAAACAGACTATTGAATACATCCCCGTCTCTCTCTTTTATTCAGCTGGTAGCTAGGCCATACAACTGTGCTGGACACAGTACCAACAGAGTGAACAATGGGGAAGAAGAAACAGAACCAAATATGAAAAAGAATGATAGCATGTAGATTGCTTCAGTCTCCATTTAAACTCTGTTCTTTCTAGATATTTCTCTGAATGTAGACATCCCCTTCCATCATGAGACTTTTAGAGTTGTCTTATAACTGTGTGCTGCTGAGAAGAGTCCAGTTTATCAAAGTTGGTTGTCACACATATGATGTGTCTGTGATTCATAGTAGACTTTTCTTAAAAATCAGAATCAACTCACTGATATATCATCTGAAGACTCTCACATAGATTTGATTTTAAACCAGAACATCTGCCCATCTCAAGATTTATATTGCTTCTCTTGTTCTCCATGATCTTTCAAAATATTACTGAACTGACTTGAGATGGTGTCAGTTGCCATGAGATGTTGATTATCAGGGTCTATGACCTAAACTTATCAAGAGAAAGAGGAACTTTACTTATTTTCAATATTAGCACCCTATAAGGTATATGTGTTATTTCACATACAAAGATCATTCTCCTTTTCAGAAAAAATGAAAGAAAAATAAGAATTATGCAGTTCTATTTTTTCTTTCTTTTCAGTTATTATCATCCCATCAGTAATGGTAATAGAATTTGGAGATGAGTGTTAAGACCCAGAGATTGTGAATCCCACTTGTGGGATGGACTTGTTGATGTGAAGAGAGAGGGCTGACCTGGGAGGAGCCATGAATTGAAAATAAAGGCTCAAGCCCAGAGAAGGCCAGAAGAAGTAGGACTTTTTGGAAGAGCAGTATCCAGTGTCATGGAGCCTGAGTTGCTAAGAGAGACTGCTGAGAGCCCATTGGAGCTGCTCAGCACTTTTGAGGACTGCTGCCTGGAGCTGCCAAGAACTGAGGAGGCATGGCTGTGATGCCATGTTTCGTCTGTCTGTTTTGATGTTGCTTGCTGTTGTAGAGGTCCTGGAAACTGGCTATTGGTTCAAAATCCCTGAAGAAGAATTTTCTTGTTTTATGTTCACAGAAATCCCGTAAAGTGGCCTTGCTGGTACTTTCAGGGATACTGGGACTGTTCTACAGGCAGAGTGTGACTTGATGAGGACACTGGCTATGGCTTTGTTGAGCCTTGTCTCCCCAGGAAAACAATGCTGAGGGCTTGCCTTGAGTGAAGATGAAAGAAGAGCTTTTCCTTGGGTTTTCAATGCTGAGATGTTATCTTGACCTTGTTATGGCTTAAGAGTGGATGGCCTTTTGTGTTCTCCTGCTCCCTTTTGAGAAAGTGCTTGGTGGTAATGGATGGTATTGTAATTACTTTGAGTCCAGGGGTAGGAAACCTTTGGCCTTTTTGTACTCTGTGATTGACCAAATGAATGTACTTTGTTTATGAATGGAAACTGATCTCCATTAGAGAAGAGACTTTGAGAAACTAAATGAATGTACTCTCTAGGGGTGGAATGGTACCTGTATTGAATTGAGAACTTGCTAAATGAATGAGTTATACTATATTTTGACTTTCTCTGTTCTGTGAGTGTTTGCTAAATAAATGGGGTTTGCTATGCTGGTCATCCGAACCTTGGAAGTTGCCTTTGCTTGGCATTACACCATCCACCCCAAACAACTTTTCCTAATAGTTCTCCCAAACATTATTTTGTAAATTTGTTTTTCATTGTAGCTTGCCTCATGAAGTCATTCTGAACTTCAGTACAACTTTGCTATTATTTATTTATCTTACAACCAGCCATTGCTATCTAACCATCTATCTATCCATATATCCATCTATCTGTCTGTCTGTCTGTCCGTCCGTCCATCTATCTATCTATCCATCTGTCTGTCTGTCTGTCTGTCTGTCTGTCTATCTGTTTCTGTATCTCTATCTGTGTATGTATACATATATACTACTACTTCTAGGAACAAGCGTTTGCTTTATTTGTATGTGTGATATACATAAATACTTATATATGTGTACATATGCATGTGTGTATGCATGTCTGTGTGTATGTATGTATATAAAAATATATATACATACATATGCATAAAATTCTAAGTATATTAATGGGGCAGCCAGGTGTACAATAGATAGAGTACCAGGTGTGGAGTCAGGAAGACTTAAGTTCAAATTTGGCCTTACGCATTAACTAGAAATGTGACTCAAAGGAAGTCACTTAACCATCTTTGCCTCATTTTACTCATCTGTGAAATGAACTGGGGAAGGAAATGGAAAATCACTCCAGTATCTCTACCAATAAAAATCCCACATGGGTTCATGAGGAGTCAGACACAACTGAAATCACTGAACAACAACAACAAAAAGTACATTAATGACTCTCTTGGACATACATATTCTTGTATTCAAAAAATTCCTGATTGCCTTCTTATTGCAATAGTTTCATTTTGTGTCTTAAGAAATTGCATTCTGGAGCACAACACATTCCTTTTCAGATGATTTCCAATATATTATTTTAACCTATAGAATACTAACTGGTTTCCCTTTGAATATATAGAAATATTTTCTGATTAAATTCTGGATGTGTTTTAGATTATACCAAATTTTCCTCTCATCCAATCCCTTTGCCATAAATTCCCATCATTATAACTATCAAAATAATCTCCACATATTAGTGAGAATCAGACCTGAATGGAATTTCTCTTAGTTGGTATTCCAAATTGTAGAGAATCAACTCTTCTAAGCAAACCATTGCTAGTTGCTTTGAGATCAGTAGGTGGCAGAGTGGGAAGAATACTGGGTCATTAGTCAGGAAGAAGTGAGTTCAAGGTCAGCCTCTGACTATACTTCTCTTTCTAGATTTAATTATGTGAATATACAAAGTTATTGTTCCTCTTCCTTTTCAGGGGTATAGGATATGTACCTGTAACTTTATTGATGGAGGGAGCTCCTGGGTATGGAAACTACCTCTACCAATGCAGGCCAATACCTCTGCTGCATCCTATAGTTTTAAAAAGTTACTTAGAGCACTGGCAAATTAAATGATTTGCCCGGCATCATAAAGCCAGAGACAGGAGCCAAGATGGTGGCATAGAAGCAGCAAGGTTCCACAGTTCCCACACAACCACCCTAAACACCCATAAAATATGACCCCAGACAAAGTCTAGGACTCTCAGACTCACAAAAATACAGAAAACACATCTCTCACTGAAGGAAGTTTGGCAGCAGGGCCTCATTGTGGCGGGCCAGGAGCCGAGGCCAGCCCAGCCTGAAGCCGAGACCATGGCCAGGCCCGGGGGGGGGGGGGGGGTGGAAAGGAGCTGAGTTAAGCTGAGTTGAGCTGAGCTGAGCCGTACTGCAGCCAGTCATCAGGAGAGAAGATCTACCGCACCTCCAGCAACTCCACATCTACCAAGTGTGAAAAACAGTGATTGGAGAGGGGCAGCTTGGCAAGAGGAGCTCATCAAGCAGGCCAGCAGGCCTTGAGGCAAGACCAGCCCAGCCCAAAAAGGCAGCAGCCAGGCCAGGACTCAGGGTGGTCAGGAGGAGCCAAGCCTCCCAAGCTGCAGGATAAGTCTACTTCAGAGAAGATCTACTGCCCCTGAGGGAATCTTCACATCCAGCAAACCAGGATTAGAGAGGGTCAGTGAAAGTGAAACTTTAAAACATAATTTGGGGGAGGAAAAGCAGTTTGGCCAATCTTCCCCCAGGGCAAGGAAGCAGTGGGGGAAGGGCAGGATCTGCTGCAACCAGCACAGGTCCCCAACAGGCTGCTTCAAAGCCCCTGGCCTGCAAACTCCACAGAGGGGCTGAATCAATTGATCAGGGCCAAGTGCTCTTGCATTGAGTGGCCTGGATCCAGATCGTGGTCTTGGGTGGTGGTCTTGGGGTACGCTTTCAGCAAGCCAAAGCTAGTAGGGGTGCTGCAACACACCCCCATAATAGCTCCGGCAGCTGGGAAAACCTCAGCGATTTGGAACAGAGCTTTCCCCCCCTGGAAGCAGAGTTTCACAGAGCTAAAAAAAATCCCAACCAATTAATTGACTGGCCAACGTGAGGAAAAGGAAGCAAAATAAGAACAGCAATAAAACTCTAAAATCCTTTTTTGTGGACAAAAAGGTTCAAAGCATGGAACAGGAGGAAGACAACACAGTCAGAACTCCCACACCAAATGCGTCCGAGACACTTAAAGAATTCCTAGCAGCTATAGATCAGCTGAAAAAAGACTTTGAAAAACAAATAAGAGAAGTGGAGAAAAAATTGGGAAGATAAATGAGAATGCGGTGAGAAAATCATGAAAACAGAGTCAACAATCTGACTGAAGAAAACAACACTTTAAAAAATAGATTAACCCAAATGGCAAAAGAGGCCCAGAAAGTCAATGAGGAGAAGAATGCCTTAAAAAGTTGAATTTCCCACATGGAAAAAGAATCTCAAAAGCATTCTGAAGAGAATAATTCCTTCAGAATTAGAGTGGAGCAAGTAGAAGCTAATGACTTCATGAGAAACCAAGATAC
>JAQQSW010011953.1:0-12636 GCA_028646575.1 Pseudocheirus occidentalis | reverse complement strand
TTTCTTTCTTTCTTTCTTTCTTTCTTTCTTTCTTTCTTTCTTTCTTTCTTTTTTTCTTTCTCTCTCTCTTTCTTTCTTCATCTATCTATCCATAATAATAGCAGCTATCATTTATTAGCACTTTATAATTTATATAATATAATTTATATAAATTTATAATTTATTATGGACAATATATATTTTATAATTATATAATTTATATCCTATTATGGTCATCTTTGGGAATGAAGGACAAACAGCAACAACACTGTGCCACCCACTGCCAGTTTATCTAAATGATACGATATCAATGAGGCCACTGGAAAAACCACTGTGGAGTAGGTATAGTAGCTAGAAAACCCCCTTTGACATAAATAATCTTGTTGGTTTTATATATGATCTGTTTACTGCCAGGTACAACTCCCATCTATTTTAAAGGCAAAGATAATTAGTTTCAAAATAGTCTTTACTTGGATTTAACTTAAATTTGACAAATTTGGAGTCAAAAGAGCTGGGTTCAAATCCCATCTGATAGTACCTTTATGACTTTGAGCAGGTCAATTAAACTCCCTAGGCCTCAGTTTCCTTCATCTTCCTGAGTTTGAATGTGGTCTCAGACACTTACTACCTATGTGACACTGGGCAAGTCACTTGACCCCGTTTGCTTCAATTTCCTCATCTGTAAAATGATCTGAAAAAGGAAATGGCACACCACTCCAGTATCTCTGCCAAGCAAACGGAGTCACAAAGAGTCAGGCACAACTGGAAATGACTGAACAAAAATACCACGGTTGAAGTAGACAGCCTCCGAGTTCTAGCGGTTCTGACTCTGTGAACTTACCAATCAATCAACAAATGTTTACTTAAGACCTAAGACGTGCTGAGGCTGTGCCAGGTGCTGGGGATACAAGTACAAAGGCCGTATGTTTAGAATGGATGGGAAAAATGTCCTAATATTCACAATCTGAGTTATTATGATGCCCAAAGTGAAATGCTCCGATCCTTCATCCGCCCAGGATAGATTCCACATGCCTCAGTCATTTAACTATTGGATAAAATGACCTACGCAAAGAACATAATAAAAGAATGCTATAAATCAGGAGAATTTTTAAGACCATGCTTGGGGTGGAAGTCTGAATACAAATAGGCTTGAAAGTGGGCTCTCCTTCCCTAAACTTTTACAAAATGAGCAATAGGCCTTTCTCTTATTCTGACATGAATACAAATGATGTCCAAAGTTCAGATAAGCACAAAGGCAATTTCTTTTCTTTCTTTTTTTTTTCTCAAAACTCTAACGTCCTCACTTAGCAGCCCCCTGGTCTATACAATGGGTATCATCTTCTTCATGTACTAAATGTATTTTGAACCATTGAACAAATGAGGTAGAGGGAAGATATTTTAAACTATAAAATTTTAAACAATGGTAGATCTTCTTTTTTCTGGAGTGATTGAAGGAGAGTCCAATTTAAAGTTATGGGGGCAGTAACCTCCATTTTAATAGTTATGACAGGTGTCAGTACCTGTCTCGGAATCTGTAACAGTATGGTTGCAGTGGGAATAGAGATGATGAAATCATTGTGAGAGATCGTAAAGGAGATAGAATCAATATAACTGATTGGTTATAATATTTAAGAGAAAAAGGAAAGACAAAGAGAATTCCATGGCTAGACCATCATTGGTTGCCTATGTTGTTGGAGGGATTTTTTTTCAGTATGTTTTGGATTAGATGGCCAATGAGGTTGTTTCCTGTTTAGAAATTCAATAATTCTGTATTATTATGCTAAAATCTTCCTTTGATACATCCTTATGGTCTGGAGGGGACCCAGGGCTTTTTAAAACCATGCCAAAGGAGTTTAAACTGTCACAGATTCTATCTAGCTGGAAAGGATTTGAGTTTGGACACAGGGGTGGACTTATATGGATGTCACTGGAGGATCCCCGTAGCTACTTCATGAAATTGGCTCAAGGTGAGGAGCTCATCAGTCATGCTATCTCCCCAACACCATTGACTGTGTCTGCTTTGTGTTGGAGGACTTTCCCCACAGGGAAAACAAAAGATCTCAGATCCCCAGGATTCAGGTATTGTTTTTCAGCTGGGTAGTGTGAATGACTTTTAGATTCTCAACCACAATGTAAACTTTTATGGCATCAGAGACTGTGTCTTTTAACTAATTATCCCCTTCCCTCAAATCCCATCTCCATAGTTTAGCAGGACATATAGCAAGACAGGCTTAATAAATACTTGTCAGGGTGACTGTAAAGTTATTACAGAGGAGGACAAAAGAAAAGCATCCAGTTAATTGGGAGCAACCACATTTAAGGGCATCTGGTTCATTGGGAGTAACCATGAAACATTTAAAGATTTATTATGTGTCAGGAACTGTGCTAAGCAGTGCACCAAACAAAAACAAGAACAAAAACAATCCCTGCCCTCAAGGAGCTTATAGTCAGTGGGAGATAGAGCATGTAAACGACTGGGTCCATACAAGATACATACAAGGAAGATGGGACGTGATCTGAAAAGAAGAGGCATTAGCAAGTGCAGAACTGAGAAAGCCCTTCTGTAAAAGGTAGGCTTCAAGTTAAATCTTGAGGAAAGCAAGAGGTTGATATGTGGAATCAGAGACCTGGATCCCAAGCCTCACTCTGGCAGTTAGAATATATGTGACTGTGGGAAAGTAACTTAGTTCCCCTGACCCTCAGTTTCTCCATCTATTAAATGGGAAAATTGAGCTCGAGGACCTCTGAGGTCCCTTCCAGCTCTGAATTTACAATTCTAACATCTCTACTCTTGAGTTCCCTCACTTGGTATTTGTCTTTCTCTTTTCTTTTTTCTTTGGGAAAAATACTTATTAAAAAGTGATTCATGGCTAAAAACCATGGGGAAAGATTCCCTCTTTAAAAAATTAAAAGTCTAATAGAATCCAATGGGATTAGATTCAGGTTTAAGAAAGATAAATGAAGCCAATACAGCTGAATATTTTAAAAAGTACTTGTTAAGTTATAAGGTGGGAAAGGTTGGGGATAAAGAATGCTGTCTGGTCTTTGGAGGAAAAGACTGGTTAAAAGCTCCTCTAGATTTTGTTTGGAATGTTGAATCCTCCCTACAGTGTAGGGATCTTCTTTAGTTTACATTCACTAGTTGGATCTTTTTGGAAATGGGGTAAAGAGGAGCTACCCCAGGTTCAGGATGCTGTGATCTAAACTCCTAAAAATATAACTTATGACTCCCCCTTTCTCTCCCACCAATGGGTTTTTAGTAGTGAGAGGACAAAATTAACTCAAGAAAAATTATTGAAATAACTGGTAAGTTACTTAACATAAATATCATAATTTGTGATCGCTATCTCCCTTACAAAATTAGGACAAACTTTCCTGCAAATGTAAGCACCATAAGTGGAGAAAATGAGCGAGAAAGCAGATCATACATGAGGGGCTGTAATCAGTTTAGCAGATACTTAGCACTTGGTAACTTAGGGCTAAGTATGGAAGGTGTGAGCCCTGTCCCCTGTTGAGAGGGCATGAACTTCCCTGATGATGTGGCAGAAAGGGATTGGCTAAGATGGGAGGCCAGTGTGTGTATATAAAGAAGAATTCCAGAGACAGAGAGACAATTGAAATTTTCCTGTTGGAGGAAGCAGAATTGTCTCAGCATCTGGGAGCTGGGCTGCTGGTCTGAAGAAGTGAGTTGGAATTTTCTTGAGAGAGAGGGAGAGAGAGAGTTTCTCTCCCAGCATCTGAAACATGACTGAAAACTGAGGTGGAGTTTTCCTGAGACCAGAATCTGGTGAAGGCCACCTGCAAGGCTGAGAGGCCTTGCCTGGAAGGCCTATATTCCTTCTGGGTCCTAGGGCCAGCTGAACTGCTAGAGGACTGAAGAAGCATGACCAGGATAAGACTTTGTTTGTGGCCTAGTTAATCCTTGAGTTCCAGGCAAGAGAAGTGGTGAAGGATTTGAGATGTGCTGGACCCTGTGAACTTCAGTGTGTGCCAGGGATTGCACTGAAGACTGAACAAGGATCTGGAAGCTGTCTACCTCTGAGGACTGGATGAGGAGCTGGCAGCTCTCTGCTTCTGAATCCAAGTGACTGTTTGGTGGATTCAGGAGGGAGCTGGGAACATGGAAGGGGATCCAGGGCATCAGAGAGACCACCCAGAGTCAAGATGAAGAAAAGGCCTCCCCTTGGAGGAAATTGAATTTTGCTGGACACCAATGGGTGGAGGGTTTGTGTGGTTTTCTAATGATTGAATTTAATTATTGATTGCGTTGATGTATGGTTGCCCCATGAGTGGAATTTTGATTATTGTATTGTGAATTGACTGAATGATTAAGTGAGGAGGGTTTCCTCTTTAGGGAAACCAGATGATTATTCTTTTGTTCTTTGTTCTAAATATTGTGGGCACTGTAGTGAAAACTGTGTAGCCATTCTAATGTTAAGCTGTTATGAATATTATATTGTGATTTTCTGTGATGAGATGTAATGTTGTGAGTATTGTATTGTGATATATTGTGAATGCTTGCCTTGATTTGTAATGGAATAGAGTGTTCACTATTACTGTATAATCTGAACTTCAAAAGCTATTCACAGTAGCATTCTTTTGGGAATCTGCTGGTAAATGACATTACAAGGGCCCTACATGTATGAAGAATTTGTAAATGGACAAGTCACACATTTGATGCTTCAGGGAACCCAATGGCTTTTAGAGATGTTCCTTCATACTTCCATTTGAATTGTCTTAGGAAAAATCTGAAGATTACCTGGCAGGATAAGATACCAGACATTGTGATCCTTTCTTGAACTAAACTGCCAAGCATTCATACTCTACCACAGAGAGCGAATCTCCAATGGGCTAGCCATATTGTTCAATCACCAAACGTATTCTTGCCTACAAGACTATTTTATGGAGAACTAACACAGGGCAAGGGCTCACTTGGTGGTCAGAAGAAGCAATACAAGGACGTTTTCAAGATTTCTCTTAGGAACTTTGAAATTGTTTGTGTGACATGGGAGACAGTGGCAAAGTAGATGGTATTTTTAAAAATATCATCTACTCTACCCTTTTGTCTGGCATGGCATGCCTGCATTAAAGAAGGTGCTATGCTCTGTGAGCAAAGCAGGATTGTAGTAGCTCAAAAGAAACTTGAGATGTGTCAGTTTACAGAATCTATCCCAAATGTTCATGTAGATCCGTGGTTCTCAACTTTTCTAATGCTGCAACTCTTTAATCCTCATTTGTGGGTGTATCTGCATGTGGGCGGACCTGCCTGGAGACAGATAGAGGAGCGGTGTCTAGGTTCCTAAGACCATTTGAAATGCGTGTTTTCTAATTGTCTTAGGTGACCCCTGTGAAAAGGATTGGACCCTGTTGTGACCCACAGGTTGAAAACTGCTGACATAGACTATTTGTGGCCAACCTGTCATAGAACATTCTAAGTTTGTACTGGTCTGATCACCCTTAGTCAGACACATTGAAACTTGATTCATAGTGATGCCATTTTGGTACTCTTCAGGAATGAAGGACAACAACCAAGGTATACCCCTGGATGCCAGAGGGCACTGTAGAAATTCTTTTGGGGGGGACCAGACTTAATGATTTCATTGGTGTGGGGAACCTCCTTTGAATAAAGCCTTCCATGCAGATTGGTACCTGCCCTGAATACTTAATGTTGCCTTGTCCTTTGAGAGACTGAACCCAGATCTTCTTGACTCTGGCTTCCTGAATCTTAAAATTTTCTGTCCTTTTTTTGCACAACACATCTCTGCATAATGGTTTCCTCTTGAAAAGAACAGCCTTTGGGGGTCATTTCATTTATTCTGACCTAATAACCAAAAACCTCTTTACCTAGACCTATGATTTCAAATAGGAAATAAATGAATGTAGGCCAGGAGGAAAGCAAACCCCAGTATGTGACCACCGTTGTATTAAAGAACATTAAATTACAAATCAATAAGTGACTTGAAAGAAGATTAAAATTTGTGTTTTGCTGGTCTATTTTTAAACTTTTCTTTTATTAAGCTGGGAAAGAAGGGTTAGAGAAAGTTTAGCCAGCCCTTTACAAGATAATCTAAATGTACCTCTCTTCACCTTCTGTTCTTAAATTTGGCAGTGGAAAATTGTTCCGATCATAATTTCTTGAAGTATAATTACTTTGTCAAAAGAAAATATAATTAAAACTGATATTTTTTAAAAAGGTATTGTAATTGTATTTAAAGATTTGGTAATTTGCTCACGTAGGAAATGTTCTGTTAATTTAGCAACAGCTAACAATACTGGAGTCAGGAAATGGTCTGACAGTTTTCCGCTTTACTGTTTTTTAAAAATACCATCTACTCTACCCTTTTGTCTGTTCAAAGCAAGAGGGAGTCAGTTTCAGCTGCGGATTGAATTAAATGCTTGACACAGCGTTATGTGGTTATGAACTTCAGGTCCATTTATTTTGTCTGTACTCTGTATTTTCTGTGCCACATATCCAACCACTGCTGCAAAACCGTAAGAAAAATATCTTTGGTTCTTCAGAAGTCTCTTTATCACTGATTGCAACCCGCACGGATCCATTCCTTGTATCTATTCTTCCAGCCTATTCCCACCCAACCTTTATTCTCTCCTCTTTGAGGTATTATTATTTGCTTTTCTTCTTTATTTTTGAAACCAGTTTAGAAACCATTGCATGGTTTACATTTAATTTAATTTAGGCCAATTCAAGTAACATGTTGTTTTTCGTATCTAACTCTTCGTGATTCTGTTTGGGGTTTTCTTTGCAAAGATAACTGGAAGGGTTTGCCATTTGCTTCTCCAGCTCCTTTTAACAGGCTTAAATGACTTGCCCAGGGTCACATAGCCTAGTAAGTGTCTGAGGTCAGATTTGAACTCAGGAAGATGAGCTGACTCCAGGTCCAGCCCTCTCTCCTCTGCAGCGCCACCTAGTGGCCCTACAAATAAACTTTAACATCTGTAATTTATTAGGTTCTCTCCTAGGTGCTGGGAACACAAAAATCTGAGTAGGAAGGCATTCCTGCCCTCAAGGAGCTGGGACTGAAACAGTCAAATATAGCTATAAATTAAAGACAATTTAAGGCAGAACAGAACACTACTAACTAGGTGCACAGGAGATATTTCTCTAATAACTGTGGGCTTAGGATAGCTTTCCTGGAGGAGGTGTGCTGGGAACTGAGTGATGAAGGAATTTAAGGAGGTTGGGTCAGCTAGGTGGAGCAGTGAATAGAGCACTGGCCCTGGAGTCAGGAGGGCCTGAGTTCAAATGTGGCCTCAGACACTTAACACTTACTAGCCGTGTGACCTTGGGCAAAGTCACTTAACCCTAATTGCCCTGCATTCCCCCCCTCCAAAAAAAAAGCAAAAATAAATAAATAAACAAAGGAATTTAAGGAGGTTGCACGGTAAGATGTTAGCAAGCAGGTCTTCTGAAAGTTGGGACCACCTAAGGAAATTCTTTGGCATTACAAATATTGCTTTTTTTTCACAAGATTTTGGAGGTTCTATAAATCCATAATGATACTTGATAGTCATATAGCCCTTTATGTTTTTCAAAGAGCTTCACATATGTAATAGAAAGAGTATTGACTCTGGAGTCAGACGAACTAGATTCAAATTCTTCCTCTTACTGTATGTTTTCTCTGTGTTACCCTGCGGAAAGTCCATGTAATTTTCCTGGGCCCAAGTTTCCTCATCTATAAAATGAGGGAGTTAGATGAGATGGATTCTGAATTCCTTCTAGATTTTGATAACATCATCTTATAATTGAAAATTTGCAGGTCAGAAAACTGACTCAGAGTGCTTAAGTGATTTATAGTATGTGGGTTCTAACCCCAAGGTCCAAAGATGTACTTGGGTAAGAAAAAAATTATATCGTTATTTTCACTCACCTCTAACTAAAATTTAGCATTTCCTTTGACTATTTAAAAACATCGCCCTGAAAAGGCACTCACAGGCATTACCAGTTTGCCACAGTGGTCCATGATACAAAAAAGGGTTATGAATCCCTGAACTTATAAATATCAGAGATGGGATTCAATCCTGAGTCTCTCTAGACTCCCAAGTCCCTAGTGATTCTAGGATGCAGAGATCAAATTTCTGAGAAGACCCCCTTGGATGAAAGGACTTCAATTAAGAAATGGTTTCTGAGTTACTTTGTCTGAGGCTGGGGTTAAATTAAAAAAGAAGCAGAGTCCTTAGACCTCTTTCTCCACTTAATACTCAGATCATGGCAACCATTGCCCATGATTTATATCCAAAATAAGGGTATGGATCTAAGACCATGTGTAATTGTGCCTATCTGAAATCTTGGCTGGTCAAATGCTTCCAATAAGCAATGACGCAGCCTTTGGGTTACCAGTTAAAGTGCTTTTTCTCTTCCCCTTCCTTCTTAGCCCCCAACTGAAACAAATGGTATCATGGTTCTTCACATTATTCCATGTTTCTTCTCTAGACTTGAGGCTTTGCACTGGTCAGTCCCCATGATTGAAATGCTCCTTCATTTAGTCTCTTAGATTCTCTGGCTTCCTTGAGAACTCAGTTCAAACCATCTCCTCTATGTGACCTTTCCCTCAAAGTCTACCTTCAATTATTGTGTTTATCTTATGTATACTGGTTTATGTATATGTTGTTTCCTCTGTTAGATTATAAACCACCTGAGGTCAGGGACTATCTTTTTCTTTGTCTCCCCAGCATTTACTAAGATATTCAGAATAGAAAAAAATACTTAATAAAATGCTTGTTAATTGATTGCTTGATTCTTTAAGAATTTAAATTTAAATCTCCAGATTTAAAGTGAAAACTTTTTTAATTTTTAAAGTTTTGTTATAGATTTATAATTTTATTGGTGCAGACAATTGCTAGAAAAATTTTTCTACCAATCAGCAATTCCCTGTCAACTCATAGTCAAAGAGACTTCCTTGGAGGGCACTGGGAGGTGGAAGAACTTGCCTGGCTCCCACAGCCAGTGTGTGACAGACAGGCAGGGCCTGAAGCCTGATCTTCCAGGACACCGCCACCACCTGTTCTGGGCAAATCAGACATGGGCTAACAGAGCTGGGAGGTGCCTTACAGATCATCTCATCTAATTCTCATCTCTCTCTTTCCCTTCTGAGATGAGGAAACTAAATCTCAAAAAAGTTAAAGTGATTTGCCTAAGGTTTCAGTTTTTTTCAACTCTTTGTGATCCTCTTTGGACTTTTCTTGGCAGAGATACTGGAGTGGTTTGTCTCATTTTATAGATGAGGAAACTGAGCCAAGCGGGGTTAAGTGACTTGTCCATGGTCACACAGCTAATAGGTGTCTGAGGCAGGATTTGAACTTAGGAAGATGAATCTTCTTGACTCAAAGGCCATGTACTCTGTGCACTGAACCACTTAGTTGACCATTCTCCAAGTTTTGTTGTTGAGTAGCTGTTTCAGTGATATCTAACACCCGATTTTGGGTAGGCAGTAATTAGTAGAATCATGATTTGAACCCAGGCCCTTAGACTCCCAATCATGTACTCTTTTTGCTCATTACTCTGTTTCCCAAAGGATGCTTGAATGAAATGTATGCATACATATACACACATATAGATATCTACACACATATGTGTATGTGTATATGTGTGTATGTGCATGCATGCATGTGTATGCATGTGCATGCGTATATGTAGGTATATATGTATATGTATATATGTGTGTATGTGTATATGCATATGTATGTGCATATGCATGTGTATATGTATATGCATACGTATATACATGTGCATGTATATGTGTATATGTATGTGTGCATGTGTATATACACGTGTATGTGTCTATGCATGTGTATGTGTATGTGTGTATGTGTATATGCATATGTATATGCGTATATGTATGTGTATATATGCCTGCAGTGCATATTTATACGTACACACACGTATGTGCATGTATGTATTGTTCATGCATATGTGCATGTTTATGTACATGTACATGCGTATGCATATGCATATGTACATGTAAGTGTGTGTGTGCATGTACATGTACACGTACACGGATATGTACTTACTATTTGTACCTCATCAGAACAGAGTCCAGTTGGCCAGCCTGACTTTTCATGTGGGTGTCCTAACAGTCTATTATGCGTGAGAATCAAGCTTTACATTTTTGTCACTTCCCATCCCTTGTTCTTATGCCTTTCATTCACAGTCATTTTGATATTGATTCGCAGGAGTAGAATGCAAGGGGGAAAAAAGACACAACAACCAGTTCTGATAATTAAAATAACTTAGCAGGGGAAAGGAATTCCACGATGGCGTTAGTTACCATGTAGCAATGTGTTTTTGTTCACAGCATTTGCAGTGAAGAACAAAAGGGACAAAGCAAGCCCAGGCTCCCCTAATCGTGTCTGGCTTTATCTAAAACATTGACATTCAGGCCGTGGATTGACAATATTTTTCACATCCCATTATTTCTCCTTCAGATTTAAAGACTTCCAAATAGCCAAATAGCGTGCATGCTTCCTGCAGAATCCTAATGACAGATGGAAGGTGAGCCCATGGGCAGCTCAGGATTTAGCTAAGGCTGCTGGTGGATGGATTTCATTGTTAACCTTTGAAAAGAACTGCTGGTCACCTTCCTTTCTGAACATAAGTTCGCACTGTCAAAGTTGCTCCTTGTTCTCTTAATGTGGCTACAACCTCTAGGAAGTGACTAGGAGTTACTTAGGGGCCCTATAATCAGTCATGTTTTCGTGACACATCTCTGTCCTCGCCTGTGTTAGCTGTTCCCACCTCTTTACCATTCTCCATCCCTCACAAAATGGCTTACGCCTCTTCAGAGTCATCTATGACCTTGACTCTTTCCAAGGTCATCAGTGATTACTTAATGGCCAAGCTCAATTTCTTTTCCTCGGTCTTCATTCTTCTAATTATTTCTGCAGCACTAGGCACTGATGACCAGCTCCTTCTTAATATATATTTTTTCTTAGGCATCCAAGTGGTATAGTGAATCTAAGAGCTAGGCCTGGAAACAGGAAGGCCAGAGTTCATATTTGACCTCAGACAGTTACTAAGTTGTGCAAGTCAATTAATCTCTGCTTGTCTCAGTTTCCTCATCTGTAAAATGAGTATAATAATAGTATCTGCTTCCCAGGGTTGTAAGAATGAAGTGAACTAATATTTGGTAAAACTCTTAGCAGAGTGCCTGGCATATAGTTAGTTGGTAGTCATCCTTTCTTATCAGAGAGGACCAAAATGATATCACTATGTTGGGATCAGAAAGGAGGCACCTCATCAATGCTGATTCCCTTCCCTTGGCACTGAGACACTGTTCACTCAGGGTTCTTTCTCTTTTCCTTTTTCAGTTTTAGAGATTCATCTTTTAGAGCAGGAGTTTTTCATCGTGTGTGTGTGAGAGAAAAAGAGAGGAAGAGAGAGAAAGAGAGAGACGGGGGAAGAGAGAAAGAGAGAAGGAAAGAGAGAGGGGGGAGAGAGAGAAAGAGAGAAGGAAAGAGAGAGGGGGGAGAGAGAAAGACAGAAAGAAAGAGAGAGGGGAGAGAGAGAAAGAGAGAGAGACTGACTCATTTGGCAGTCTGATGAGGCCTATGTACCACTTCTCAGAATAATATTTTAAAAGATATATGGTTACAAAGAAAGTTTATTTTATTTTAATGCAGTTATTAGGCCCCTTTTTTAAAAGTTCATAGGTCTACCAGCTTAAGGACCCCTGTTTTAGAGGATGAGAAGTAGCTAAGTGAGTGACAAAATAGAGCGATATCTTGAGTTGAAGTCAATAAGACCTGAGTTCAAGTCCCAGCGCAGTCAGTTCCAAGCTGTGTGACCCTGGGCAAGTCACTGAACTTCTTTAACCTCATTTTCCTCATCTATAAAATGGGAGTTGAGAATCAAGTGAGATACAGTTTGTTCCAATATCTATGAAGGCGGATGAAGCAGGTGCTGTGTTGCTCTCAGAACTTGGTCAGACGCTGGAGATGTGAAGGGCATCCAGTGCATCGAGCATTGACAATGTCCCATTGTCTTGACTTCCGTCCTGCTGCCGGCTTCAGTGACTCTGGAAGAGAGAGCGAGACTCTGACTTTGTGCAGTTCTGCCTCACTTAAATCCAGTTTGTGTACAAGTCAAGACATCGCCCTCACTGTATCACTGGTTCTCTTCAAAAAGAAGGATGAACAACTACAACATATAGAAATACTATATCATATGTAGTGCATGACAGTAGAGTATATAGTAATACTGCATATTATATGTTACATAGCAATACTATAAAGTATATGGTAATATATAGTAATACTTCTTAGTGTATTATACTGTATAGCTTATAGTACTCTATGATATATTGTAATAATACGTGGTACGGTACTACACAGCAATATTGTATGCTATATACAGTATGTAGTATATTGTGCTGTCTAGCTTACAGGACTATATGATGTAGTAATGTATGGTACAGTAATATATAGTAATACTGCATCATATAGGATACAGTACTACAGCATTATATAGTATATTAGTGATACTGTATAGCATTTGGTCTGTAGTACTGTTACTATATGGTAATAGTCCAAGTTTGTAGTTCTTAAAAATTCTGTATGTGTTAGTTACTACTACTGTTAGGTCTATGACTCAAATGACTACTTATTATTACTACTACTACTACTACTACTACTACTACTACTACT
>JAQQSW010011952.1:0-12636 GCA_028646575.1 Pseudocheirus occidentalis | reverse complement strand
AGTTGAACTATTTACATGTCAATATGGAAAAATGATAATTATAACTTACGAAACTTTTCTCAGTATGAGGATAGGGGAAGGAAATATAAATGTATTTATGTATGTGTATATATATAATATATATGTATTTATATATATTTATACATGTCTGTATAAGAGGGTATATATGCATAGGAATACATATGTGAGTGTGTGTATATATGTGTACATAGACAGAGAGCATAGGATCAATTGAATAGGAAGGAATGATATTTTAAAAGGTGACATTGAGAGGTGGGAGAGAAATAGAATGAGAGGACATAGGGAGAGACAGAATGGTGTTAATCATCATAAAGAAGAGGCAAGGGATAACTGTTACAATGAATGGGAAGAACAGGAAGGCAAAAAGGGAACAGGTCAACTTTACTCTTATTGAATTCGGCTTAGGGAAGAAATGACATACACTCTAATTTGGGTATCTTGCCCTAAAGGAAAGTCTGGGAAATGGGGATGAGAAGGTGATGATGGAGGGGAGGCCAGGGTGGGAGGTAGGCTTGTTAGAAGCACACACTTCTGTAAAGGGACAGGGACAAAGTAGAGAATAGAACAAGGTGGGGGCAGGATAGGAAGGAGGGAAATATAGTCAGTTTTTCACAATATGTCCATTGTGGAGATGTTCTGCATCACTACACATGTACAGCCCATATAGAATTGCTTGTCTTTCCAGTGGGGGTGGGTCATGAGGGAGGAAGGGAAAGAATCTCGAATTTGAAGTTCTATAATCAAATGTTAAAAAAATGTGTATATATATATATATGCATATAAATGATGATGATGATGATGATGATGATTATCATTATTATTTACATGCAACTGGGAATTAAGATACATAGGCACTGGGTTAAGGAGATCCATCTCACTCTACCAGAAAGCCAGTGGGGTAATGAGGGAGGATATAGGAGAGAGCATATTGGGGGAAGGGATATACAGTGGGATTACTGTTTTGGGGTGGTGGGTAGGGGAAAGATCGAGAGAAAATTTGTAACTCAAAATCTTGTGGAAATGAATGATGTAAACTAGAACAAAAGTTAATTTAAAAAATTAAGGTAGTTACAAACAGAGCCCTTTGATCACTTTGGTTGAGGATAAGGAGGGCCATCTTAAGCCCACTATCAAATTTGTTTATAACTTTAGGCCATGGGTACAGGGTGAATTACAAGCCATCAAAAAGGACTTTCTAGACCCCTGTCAGGATTCATAAGCTTTGCTGACTGGTTCAGGGTCACCCTCCAGTCTTACTGCCCAGAACGGCAATCTAAAAAGTCTCTCATCTGTTACTGTTGCAAAAGGCCTCGGCATTAGAAACCAGAATCGCCCACAACTATAGCCTATTGGTGGTGCAGGTTGCTGAATTTTCTAATATACCTAACTAAAGACAACCCTGAATTTTGACCAGTCTAGAAATCTAAAATTCTAATTCTAAGTTATCTTAAAAACAAACTAAACCCCAAAAGTCAACAATAAAATTAGATTTGTGAGCAAAAACAAAAGCCTTCTTCCAATAAAAGGGCTCCTATGCACCTATAAAAATCATACAAAATTCCTTGAAAGATGTAATAACAAAAATAATTTTTGGTGATTCTTTTGCCATTAATATGAGAGGTATTCACTCGGAGATTTATCCTAGAATCTGAGTCAAAGAGAGATTCTCTGAGATGATGAAGTGTTCCATATACCCCTGCTTACAGATGATGTGCTAAATGCATGGAATCTCAGAACTTTACAAATATTCTAAATGACATTCCTACTCAAATACTCAAATGGATCTATGAGTCTCTTGTTCGGGAGTCCCTTTAATGAGATAGATCACAACCCATCTGTGCCTGCCCTTTCCTCTCTATAAGTTTGCCATAAGGAGTCCAGCTGCTCCCTTCTTGCTTTCATAGAACATAAAAGACACCAATGGAGTCTCTTGCTGGCCACCTCTCATCCTTTACTCTCACTGTGTGGTCAGTCTATCTTCTCTCTCTGCTTCACAATTCTTTGATGACATCCCTTAGTTCTGCTCTACAGATTTCCTTGTTGGTTATATGTTCCAACCAGCTCACCCTCCCTCTTCCATATGCTTTTCCATTTCCCTCTGCATGTTTCTAATCTTTAATTCTTTGCAGGCAATGGTGTTCTATGTCTGACTATTTGCTGCTAAACAATACCTGTGAAATATTTGTAATGAAAAGATGGGCCTTTACTGAAGCTTAGACTTGGTAAAAGTGTTTGTAGCTTTCCTAAAGCAATATACCCCATTGTCTACTTCCTTTTCAAGTACAGGCTTATTTCATTCATTTTCCATCAGTCATATGCCTATCTTTGTGTGTGTACATTCACACACATATATTTATATGTGTGTATATGCACATGTAAGCATAAATGAGTGTATATGTATATAGATAGATAAATAAATGGATAGAAAGATGCATAGATAGGTAGATAGTTAAACAGGCTCTGGGTATCCAGTCAGATTCATGTTTCAGTCTGCGCAATAGATGTTCTTCATCTGTTTAGTCTTTCTTGTGTAGATGGACAGGCCAAATTACTTTTAATGATTATAGATACCTTCAAAGAAGCTCTGCAGTGTTCTGGGGATTTAAACAATCAGCACAATGTCTTCTGCAGAAAGAAACATCTGGAGCACCCCATCATCCTTGATCTGTACTCTGTGCCCTCTCTCCTCCGTCATAGTAGCCAACACTTTTCTCTGTTTTATACCTCGCTTAATGAACAGAATTATTGGACAAGCTTATTTTTGTTGTTACATATACCATAGGATTTTAAACTATTTTGCTTTATAGACAGAAAACACCTCATCGTTAAAAAGCCTATATGATATTGTTTCATTTGACCAAATTGAATGCTTTTTTTAGAATCAAGAAACAATAAGGGTAATTAATTTATATGTTCTGTACATCTTTCAGTCATTTGTGAAATGGCAAAAGTGGGTTATATGGCTGATGATAATTCACATAAGCCTACTTGATTCCTACTGATGATCTTATTGAGGATACCCTTAGCTTGTATGCAGATGATTCATAAAGATGTTTTTTAATAGATGAGAGAGTAGCATATAGTTGGGTAGATGATACTTTTTGAATCACTTTTTCTTGGTATCAAAACTCTAATCTTTTTCTCATACCCTTGGCATCTTCTTCTCCTTTGAATACCTTGCCAACTGATCCCTCAGTGCCCTCATAATTTTGCCATTTCTGGAATGGATCCACACTATGTGTACTTGATCCAGTCCATCTACTTTTCCAATCTTTGTCCTCCTTAATGGTGTAAGCACCTCAGGCAATGTGATGTTAGGGTTCAAATGTAGTGGTACAATGCGTTAGATAAAGGAAATCATTTGCTCTAAACAATTTTTGCAAATCTTTTCAATTTTCTTTTGTTTGCACTCCCTTTCTTATTTTTTCCTTGTATTTCCTTGGAATGAGTCATTAATCATCTTGCCAAACTTTCTTTAAACTTATTTTACCTTCTACTTTTTCTCTTTGCTCTATGAAATCAATATTGTTCCTAATAACCCATCATCCTTCTTTGTAACATTTTGCAGATGACTTCTATTTTGGCACAGCATTATCTTTCCCAGTTATCTCCCTTGTGAATAAGTCAGATGTTTTCTGATTTGGGTGTTTTGAGGGTTCTTTTAATTTTCTTGTAGCACTTAATTTATAGTTTAATTTCTAGATTAAAAAAACTATGCTGGTGTTGATATAATTCCTATTGTCCATTTCTCATTTTTGTTTTTACAACAGTGTACTTGAATAATTCTGCATTAAATCTTTTTAATTGCATCTTGTATTTTTTAAAATTGCTATTCTTTGTTCTTGCTTATAAATGCTGATTTTAGCTCTGAAGAGTCAATGGTCTGATTTGCACAAACAACTGACTCAAGGATAATTTCTATGTCTGTAATAAATTTCCCCCTGTGTATTCAAATATAATCAGTTTCATTCTTTGTGTTGTTAGTGCACAAAGATTGCCTGTTTTCCAGATTATGATATGAAGTTGGATGAACAACTTATAGAGCTAATCCTTGAGTGCATATATACCTTAGAGACATTCTGCAAATGGGCAATAAACTGTGCTGGATTGCCTTTGAGAAATCACACAAGTCTTTTAATGAACACAAGCTTCCCCTAGAAATAAAAAATTTATCTTTTTACCATTATTATATTCCCTGTGATGCTGTTTGTCTCTGAGGCATGGAGTATGATAGTCTCTGAAAAATTAATGCTGGGGATCAACCAAAGCGCAATGGTAAGGCCCAGGTTGGGCAAGAGCAGACTTCAACACATTGTGAATGAGGAATTATGCACGAGAAGGAAGTCATCAAAGAAATTTAGAACTGGAAAAAACCCAGATGAGCTGGTTACAGAGTAAAAGCAAGGAGACAGCTAGAATGCTTCACTGGTATCCATTCAGTAAAGAATTTGAGGAAAGCCCCTTCCCCATATTGGGTGGATCCCCTATTTTGAATTTATGTGATTTCATGGATGAGTGTCAGATAGGATGAGTAGGCATAGATTGGCCATATTTTTCATCTTTGGAGTAAATAATTATGTTGATGACATAGCTCCATTGGAATATTGGACATTTGAAATCACCTCTGATGAATGTGAGACAGAATCTCAGAATTATTTCAATTCATATTTTCCTAATTAGTAGTGATTTGGAACATTTAAAAAATATGGCCATAGATAGCCTTGTAAACTATCTGCTTATATCCATAGAACAATTGTCATTTGGGAAATAACTCTTTTTCTTATAAATTTGAATCAATTCCCATAGGAATTTAGACACATCCTAGGTATCTCTACTTAACTGAGGTGGGGAAGCCCTTCTCAGTCCCTCTTAATTCTAGTGCCTTTCCTCTATTAATTATTTCTTATTTGTTCCACACATAGCTTGTTTGTACATTTTTGTTCACTTGTCTCCTTCATTAGATTTTGGGTTCCTTGAGGGACTGTCTTTTGCTTCTCTATCTCTAGTATTTAGCACTGTGCCTGGCACATAGTAGGTACTTAATAAATGTTTGTTGATTGACTTATTTAAGATTTAAAAAATCAATTATTTAGATAAAGAGGAGGAACTTTTATCAAATTTCTAGATAACAAAACTGAGATGGATGGATGATATATTGAACAACAGAATACAGAAATATCTTGATAGGCAAGAAAAAAGGGTCATTATCATGAGATAAAATTTAACAAACAAAACACAAAATTCTGAATGTGGGTTTAAAAACTCAACTTGCTGAATATAAAAGGGGGAAGAAATGGCTAGACAGCAGTTTATTTGAAAAAAAATTGAGATTTTTTTTTTAGTAGACTGCAAGCTTAACACGAGTCAATGGTATGACAAGGCAGAAAACGTCATTTCAACCTTTGTCTTCAGTAACAGATGCATAGAGTCCAGAACACGTATGATGTAGTCATTTTAGATGCTGCCCTGGTCAGACCACATCTGGAGTGTTTTGTTCAGACCTGTGAGTCACATTTTAGGAAAGACATTGACAAATTAGAGAGCAAACAGGATAAAGGGCTCAGCCAGGTAAGGATTGGATGAGGACACAAAAGTTGTGTGACCCATGGCACTTCAGTCTTTCAATGCTCTAAGTAACTTTCAAAGGCTCTAAGTTATAGAGGAAGTACTGACCTGTATTAGTAGAGGGGGTTTTCTCACTCATTCTCTGCTCAACTGAAATCACAGGTCCAGTCCAAACCCCCACCTGATTTTTTTCAAATATAATTTAAGGGGCTATTCTTTTTTTAAAGATCACTTTTTTTTTGTTCTTTGCATGAGAAAAATAGATGTTCTATCTCGATTTGGGCTTAATTTTTTTTATTGCACTACAATATTTTCGTTATCAGCCATGAACTAGGAATACAGATGCTTCTCTTAGGAATCAATGTACACAATTTGTTCTTGCATACACAGAAGACAAAATAAGCTCCTAATAAGTTTGAATATCTTTCTGAATGTATAAAAGATCAAAACCAACTATGCAAAAAAGATTGGCTGAAAAATCACATATATTGGCCAAGAGAATGGAGACTCATGGGGACATAATAGCTATCTTTAAGTGTTTAAAGAACTGCTATCATGGAAGAGGGAGTAGGTTTGTTCTCCTTGGTTCAGGAGGATGGAACTAGGAGTAATGGGTGAAAGTTACAGAAAATCAGATTTAGATTTGCTGTGAGGAAAACCTTTCTAACAATTAGAAAAGTGGAATGAGCCTTCATAGGAAGCCATGGGCTTCCTTTCATTCAAAGTCTTTAAGGAGAATCTGAGTGACCACTTGGGATAATGGAGAAGGAATTTTTATTTTATTTTTAACGTTTATTTATTTTTAGTTTTCAGCATTCATTTCCATAAGATTTTGAGTTCTAAATTTTCTCCCTCTCCCTCCCCTCTTCTCTTCCACAAATGACATGCAATCTGATATAGACTCTACACAAACATTCATATTATACACATTTTCACATCAATCATGTTGTAAAGAAGAATTAGAACCAATGGGAGGAACCATGAGAAAAAAGAAACAAACAGTATACTTTGATTTGCATTCAGACTCCATAGTTCTTTTTCTGGAAGTGGATAGCATTTTCCTTCATGACCCTTTTGGAGTTATCTTAGATCCTTGCATTGATGAGAAGAGCTAAGTCTATCAGAATTAGTCATTGCACAATGTTGCTGTTGTGTATAGCATTCTCCTGGTTCTGTTTCCCCCACTCAGCATCAATTCATATAAGTCTTTCCAGGTTTTTCTGAAGTCCACCTGCTCACCATTTCTTATAGCACAACAGTATTACATTACATCTATATACCACAATTTGTTCAGCCATTTATGGGCATTCTCTCAATTTTCAGTTCTTGGTCATCCCAAAAAGAGCTGTTATAAGTATTTTTGTACATGTATGTCCTTTCCCCAATTTTTATGTTCTTTTTGGAATACAGACCTAGAAGTGGTATTTTTCAGGTAGGCACATTTTGAACCGCATGCTCTCTCAGGTCCCTTACAGTTCTGAGAGTCTGTGATTCAGTTATTCAAGGCAAGGGTGGTGGGGTACAGTGGGGAGGAGATGATGTGAATAAGGGCAGAATGCATATGAGGTATCCAGAGAAAAATCAGTTCTCTTCCAACTAGATCAAAAGATTTTTCTGCCACTGTCATAGCTTTGCTCTTGGATTCTGAATTTCTAAGCAGCACATAAAATCAAATCTGGTGCCCCCAACTGCAATCAGATTCTGTTCTATGTTCTATGGTACTTTGGTATCTACAAAGACACAGAAATGACCACTACAGAATTACAAGTACAATAACTAAAAAAAATCAGCTGAAACTCATCCATTCTTTACAAGAATTACTATGCCTTTTACCCCCTTTCCTTGAAGCTCATGAGCAACATACACAAATAAACAAACAAAAAAGACCCAAGACTTTGCAAAATGTCTTTCTGAAGGAAAAGATACAAAACAATGAGCTTGAGTGTCTATTCCCACGTTTGTAAAGGAGGAAAAAATGGAATCTGAGGCAACTCAGGCTGTAGAAATCATTTTCTAGGGGCATTGTGAGTCTCAAATAAGATAATGCATACAAACTACTTTGCAAACCTTTGCAAACATCACTTATCATCATCATCATCATCACCATCACCATCACCATCCTTGAGTCACTAGTCCTACAATTTGATGATGACTCCATTCCCTGAGCCTTCTACTATACTTGTTTCACCTAAACAATGGAGTGTACTAGTAAATCTTTAACAAACTGGACTGGGGAGGGGGAAGTAGTCATACCCCTTTAAGTTTAATCTGTCTTATTAACACATTCTTAATTCTAAATAATCAACAAAATAGTAAATCAAACTCCAGTTTGTAGCAACTGTCAATTTCTCAGGTGTAGATTTTCACACTGAAAATTTAATAATGGCTTTGCAAGTCGGTTAGAACTAGTTCCAAGAAAGCCCTGCTTTTTTTCCTTTCATGTACAATAGTATAGAATTTCCTAGGCTGTGCATTCCTTGAGATGGTAACACTGACACTTCTTCACTCATGATTTGTCTTTGCCTGAAGTACCTGCCCTCCAATTCCCTTCCTTTCTCCACTGCTCTTTACCTGTCCAAATCATATTCCTTTTTCAAAGTCTAGCTCCAGTACCATCTCTTTCATCATTCCAGACCATGTCGACCTCTCTCTGAGATATTACAATAATTTAGAACCGCATTATATTCTTATCTACTCTTTGATGTATAAGTATGTCTTGTTTCCAAACTAAATTATAAATGCTTTGAAGTCAGTGTATTTTTCTTGTCTTATAGTCTTCTCTTTCTTCCCCCTGCCCTAGTCTAGCATTTGGTTCATTGCTAGGTGATCTTTAAGGTCCTTTCCAATTTTGAGTTTATAAGTTTATGAGTCTAGACTATTCAGTGACTTTAGGAGAATTGATTGGTGACTCTTTTCCCCCCAAAAGTAATCAGGATTGAACCTGGTGGCCTATAGGGTAATCTGTCCTCTTGGGAGAGAAAAAGGGAAAGAAAGAGCTGTGAACTGAATCCTAAAAATCACTGCCTAATGGATCTGTCCATCTTGCTCTTCAACTGATCCTACTAGTTGTGAAAAAGCCAAAGAAACTCAGGCTGGGACAGATTGGGGGTGGTCAAGTTAGGCCAACAGACAACACTTACTGGAAACAGTATAATTATAATCTTTGGGCTCATTTACTAACAGTATAATTATTAGCAAGAATATAGGGCTTAAATTGTAAACACCCGGAAAGTAGGGGTAAAGCCTCCTATCGCTATATTTATATTCTCTCTCTTCAGTGCCTACAGGGCCAGCTACGCACATGGTAAAGATTCCATTAAAATTTGTTGAATGGGAAGAAGATTCTGGGAGAATGGCAAGGTAGGTCAGAAAATTCCAAGCTCTCAAGATCACCCCCCCCCCTCCACACACACACACACACACAAAGAGTTAAAATAGAAGTTTAGGGCAAACAAAGTATGGGTGGAAATAAATAAGAATAGGGGCATAACCAGAGTCTTCCTGGGACAATTTGAGACCAGAAGACAAATCCCAGGATGAGATTTGGTCCCTATGAAGAGTAAACACCTACAGAATAGGTTCCATTTTAACAACAAATAGCTCTGGGTTTGGTTGGTTTGAGAAAATGCCTTGGCCCTAACCACAGGAACTTTTACCCCTGGGATAGTGAGGAGAGTTGGGCATTTGAGCCCAGGAAGATCAGGAAGATCAAGGGAACCTCTGCTGATAAGGAACACCAGACCCAACTGTGTTATGAAGAATGGTGGGTTGAGAAGGAACCAGCACACACCCAGTGAGTGTAGAAGCAGTGGGATGGAAAGCCCCTGGCTGTGGGCACCTACAGGAGGTTGGAGGTTTGGCTTTTGTTCCAGGATAGAGGGAAGAAGTGAGGATCTGGGGCAAGAGGCACAATTTCCCATACCCTAGGGCTAGGGGCAATTACAAAAATTAAGCTATTACCACAAAAAATGTAGGCAAAGGAGAAAGAACGCAATCATAGAAAGCTATTATGGGAATAGAGACAACCAGGATTCATCTTCAGAGGAGGATACTGAACTAAAGAAGCCCCCAAAGAATAATGTTAAATGGTCATTTGCCCTAAAAGAATTCATAAAAGATCTTTAAAAAGATTTTAAAAAGCAAACGACAGAGATGGAAGAAAAACTGGAAAAAAAAAGAAATATAAGAAATAATCTGTGGGGAAAAAAGGTGATGAAAAGGAAGTCAATCAATTAGAAAAGGAATTCCAAAATCTTAAGGAAGAAAATGATACCTTGAAAATTAGAAATGGGTGAATGGAAGCGAGCATAATTATGAGAGATCGAGAAATAATTCACAAAAATATGAATAATGAGAAAATAAAAGACAAAGTGAAACATAGGAAAAATAACAGATTTGGAGAATAGATTAAGAAGAGAAAATATAAAAATAATTGGACTAACTGAAAGTTATGATAAAAAAAGATTCTTGATGCAAGTTCTTAAGTCTTAGAACAAGGCGGGGGAATGGAAATAGAAAAAATTCATTAATTACCACTTAGAAGAGATCCTACGTGGAAAACTCATAGGAATATCATAGTCAAATTTCAAAACCACCAGCTCAGGATAAAATATTAAAAGCATCAAGATTAAAATAATTTAAATATAGTGGTGCCACAATTAGACTCACACAAGACCTAGCAGCAGAGACATTAAAGCACTGTAGGTCTTGGAACACAACATATTGAAGAGCAAAAGAACTAGACTCTGGCCAAAAATATCATACACTGCAAAGTTAATTATTATCCTGAAGGAAAAAAATGGACATTTAACAAACTCTCAGACTTTCAAGACTTTGTTTTAAAAAAATCCTGAACTTAATAGAAGATTCAACACACAAGAACCAAGAGAACTATAAGGTACATACCAAAGACTGATTGTAAAGGATTCATAAGGACAGACCATTTACTTTTTGTATATATAAAATGTAAAATGTAAAATGTATGTGTAAGATTCTCGTTAATAATTGGGTAGCTCATAAGAAAGACTGAGTATGACAGGAATTTAAATTGAGTATGATATAACTTTAAGAAGTAAAACCACTTAGGAACAGCTAGAAAGACTAATCATTTTATACTAATGAGGTGGAAGACGAAGAATCAATATGGAGTAATTAGATAGGGGAGCAACGCTGGTAGCTCTGGTAACCTATTTTCATTGGGAATGGGTTTAAGAGGGAACAATATATATATAAATATACATATATATATATATTTAGAAGAGTTTTATAGTTTCTAAATTCAGAAGAAATAAAATGGTAGGGGCATAGGGAGGGGGGAGGAGACAAGGAAGTGATCTTAAGAGGGGAGGGGAAGGGAATAGGCAAAATAGATGTATAGAAAGGTGTTCAGATTTATGGGAATTGGAGGATAGGAGAAGGATCCTTGGAGGCAGGTAGGCAAGCAATAGGAGGACAAGTTAGTGGGTTGAAATAAAGTAGAGGAGGCAGAAGGGATAGGAAAAAAGAGATATGCACAAACATAAAAACAAAGATCAGGAGTGGAATATGTTTGGGAAAGTATATGTCTATATATGGATGTATATATGTATGTGTATGTATACATACATACATATATATGGAGATAGTGGGAGGAGGGAAGGAGAGAAAGAGAGCAGGGGAAAGAGAGAGAGAGAGGAGAGAGAGACAGAGAGGGAGAGAGAGAAAGAGAAAGAGAGAGAGAGAGAAACATATGGAGAAGCATAGCTAAACTTTATTGTAGCCTGGGGAAGGAGGAGGGGAACAAAGAACAAAGTAAAAAAGTGTATAGCAGAGAATAAAAGAAAACTCACAAGGAAACAAGATAGACAGTTATCAGCACAAGTATTATTTATTATATAGGCTTTCTTGAAATGAAAATTTATTGTTACATATTTTGAATCCTCTCATGTTCTGCTATGCACACAACATGCTTTTTTCCCCTTTTTAGTTTTGTATTTAAGTTATAATATTTAAGTTTATGACATGTTTTTGTTTCTTTATTCTGTATTTGTGTCCTGGTGTTTGAGTCTAAAATAAAATTTAAAAAGAAAAAATCATTCAATGAAAGGGAATAGGATAGAGATGCAAGTGTGACTAAGTTCCTATCTCCTAGATGGCACACAACAAAGAATCTGGCTACATTAGAGAATGAGAGGAGAAAGAGTGGAAACTGTTTTATCTGACAGTATAGTCAACTTTCTGCTCACTCCCTGAAGCCAAATTGAAGTAATTAATTAAACAAAGGATTAGCTAGTTCTCTAAACCCAAAGATCCAAGCTTTTGGGATAAGAACTCACTAATTGACAAAAACTGCAGAGAAAATTGGAAAGTTGTTTGGTATAAACTAGATATAGGCCAAACTTTGTTTCATATTCTAAGCTAAGATCAAAATGGTTAGATAATTTCTACATAAAGGGTGATATCATAAGTAAATTAGGGGAGCATGGAATAGCTTACCTGTCAGATCTATAGGTAAGGGAAGACTTTGTGATCAAATAAGAGATAAAGAGTTTTATGAGATATAAAATGGTAAATTTTGATTACATTAAAAAGGTTTTGTACAAACAAAACCAAATGCAGTCAAGATTAGAAGGAAATTTTAAAAAAACTGCCAAAAAATAACAGCAAGTTTCTCTGATAAAGGCCTCATTTCTCAAATATGTAGAAAACGGAATCAAATTTATAAGAATACCAATCATTCCCCAATTGATAAAGGATATGGACAGGCAATTTATAGAGAAAGAAAAAAAAGCTATCTATAGTCATATGAAAAAATGCTCTAAATCACTATTGATTAGAGAAATACAAATTAATACAACTCTGATGTATGACTTCTGTATCAATAATGAGATATTCACAACACCCATGATGGTTATGAATATGCTGGTATAGTTTTGGATCACAAAATGTAGCAAACTCTCCACATGGGAGGCAGAACCAAGGTCTTTATTCAGAAACCATAACACTGAGTCCCAAAACCAGAAGGACAAGTCCCAAAACCAGAAAGCCAAAGTCATTACAATGGTCACAAAA
>JAQQSW010011951.1:0-12636 GCA_028646575.1 Pseudocheirus occidentalis | reverse complement strand
TCTCCCCCCCTCTCTCTCCTGTATCTTTTTCTATATCTGTCTGTCTGTCTCCTCTCCCTCCTCTCTCCCTACCTTCTTCTGTTTCTTTCTCTGTTTCTGTCCCTGTCTCTGCCTCTATCTCTCTCTTCCCTTCCCTCCTTCCCTTTCTTCTCTTCCTTTTCCTCTCCTTCTTCCTTTCTCTCTTTACACACCCCCACTCCCCACCCCTTCACCACAACGTCTTAGAAATCACTGATTGAGTTTCAGGGACCGTAATGAATAACTGATTATCTGAGTAACTAAGCAATTCCTAGTTACCAAATAAGTAATCAGTTCCTAAAAAGTTGCTGTCATTGATTTCCAGGTAACCAATATGCCCCAAATTGTAGATGTGACTACTTTATTTAGATACTCAAATAAATGAAGGGGAAACAATTTTAAAATTGCTTTTAAGATGGTTTTTAAAAGGTTTCTCCACATATTTCTAAAATTTTTTGATGTGGTATTATATGTACAGTCAATGGATTCCAATATTTGCCTTAATAAAAAGGAGCACAGGAGACAGAATGGTATTAGTGTGTTGACCTTGGAGTTAGGAAGATCTAGCTTCAGGTTCTGCCACTGACAGTTTCTAGAAGTGTGACCATGGACAAATTACTTAATTTTATTTCCCCAAAGCAATTTTCTTTTCTATCTATTTTCTGTCTTTTAATTTTGGAGGCAATTATGGTTAAGTGACTTACCCAGAGTCACACAGCTAGCAAGTGTCTGAGGTCATATTTGAACTCAAGTCCTCCTAATTCCAGGGTTGGTGCTCTATCCCACTGGGTCACCTAGCTGCCCCCTCCCCCAAAGCAATTATCTTAAACTCCAAAGATTCATGGGAGTTGCTGATTGACATTGGTGGAGATCCTAGTACCAGTAATATCAAGTTTGAACAACAATAACAAAAAAAAAAAAGGAAAAGATAGTATCATTAAATTGAGAAACCAGCGTGATTTTGCAGAATAAAATAAGGATAATCATATACCTGCTTCCCACAATTCTGAAAGCACTATATAAATGCTAGTTGTTGCTGTTGTTGTTGTTGTTATTATTATTATTATTGTAGTAGACTTGAACATTATCTGATCATATCCACAAGAAATTTTTAAAGCAAGAGGAATTCATCAGTCTGATAGGTAAATAGATTTTTAAAAATAACTGGGACGTATGAGGATATTTTGTCAACTTAAAACTTGCACAATCCTGCTCAAATGAACAGAATTGTACAGAGGCATAGGATTTGCTTACTTGGCAAGAAGGAGGAATGCCAGGGGGAACAAGAAACTATTTTTTTCATTTCCTTTTTATTTTCATTAATCAAATAGGAACATAAATGTCAAAATTCTAAGAACATACTCTTACTGCTAGAAAGATTGGCCTAGCAAAGTTGCCAAAACAATAACTTTTTCCAACATGAGAAATGATTCTAAAGTCCTAGATTTTTGTCTCTTTCACTCAGTCCAATACAGAATGCAAATTAATAACAGTCCATACTTGGGTATCACTTGAAGTTTTCCTAAGCAGATTTTATTTATTATCTCATATGTTCCTTACAATAACCCTTTGAGGACCACCATGTTATGGATAAGGAAACTGAAAGGGACTTGCCCAAGGTCTCACAGCTAGTCAATGTCTAGAGACAGGATTCAAGTCTACGTGTTCCTGACTCTAAGGTCAACCCTCTGTATACGACAGAGCATGTCATGTTAACTGATTTCTCTACGGCTTCACTTACCGGCCTTGTGTCTTACCAAAGTAACACACTTGTTGGCCTGGTCACTGTGATCATATATATGTTGTCTCTTCCTATTATAATGTAAGCTCCTTGAGGGCAGTGACCATCTTGCTTTTGTATTTCTATGCCCAGTACTTAGCATAGTGCTAATCTACGTTCATTTATTCCTGTATCAATGTCTCGCCTCTCTAATGAACTCATTACAGTACTGACCTAGTGCTCTCTCTATAATCATTTATAACTCCGTAGTTTCAAAAAAGTGCTTTATAGTTGTGATAGGAAAAAAAGTTTCTCTAATTTTTTAATTGATTATATTTCAAGAAGAGACTGTTGCTGCCATTAATGTGCTTAATCTTCCAGGAAGATTGCCTTGATCTAGGTTAAATTCAAGCAAAGCACTTTACAAATATTATTTCATTTAAATCACCATAATCCTGAGAGATAAGTAATGTTATCCCAACCTGACAGACCTGAAAACTGAGGCAGACAGAAATTAAATTACTTGCCCAGGATCATACATCCTGAGGCTTCCAGGGGGCGTAGAGCTCTATCCACATCACCACCTGGCTGCCATCCAGAGTTCATTATCAAAAGCACCTCTTGACTAGATTGAATAAGATATTGCGTGTAAAGTGTTTTGTTAAACTAAAAGAACTAAAAAAGTTAGTTATTCTTATTATTAGATGTAGACCCAAATTATATTATTTCACCTGAGACAGGAGAGCAACATTCCATATGACTAGGAAACTCCTCACAGTAGTAGCACATAGTAGGCACTTATTAAATGTTTATTGATTGCCTGATGAGAATGCTTTTTGCAAAGGCCCCTATGAAAATCCTTAAGAAACCTTTCTTTAACTTCCCCAAAAATAGTGCCCGAGGAAATGCATCTTAATTACAACAGGAGGTAATTGGGTTGGACATAAGGAAGACCTTGACCATATGGATTATGAGCCCCTTAAACCAAGTTATGAAGGGAGGATAAACTACAATCACTTTTCTTGGAATTCTTTTTAACAGTAAAGCAAATGTCAATCCATCTGGGATGATTTAGGCACAGCCCTGCCTGGGGGCTGAACTAAATGACCTCTTTGGGTCCTTCCCATCACTCTGGGAATATTTGACAGAAGTTTGGGTGTGGGAGAAGGGTTGAGAGGGAGGAGGAGAAAGGGTCTTGCTGCTCCTTGGAAATCAAGCAATTCCTGCTCTGGGACTTCAGAACATTATATAGTGTCCCAGCAAATGGGCACTTAATGGGAAATACTGCTGATGTTGATGAAAGAGCATTCTTTGGAACAAGACCCTCTGTTTGTTTGTCATACTCCTTTCATGATTGATTTGGGACTGAAACTAAGGAATTCAAAAACTGACTTTTCTGGTCTTTGGAGATACGTCAGAGACACGAGAACATCTTGATTCCAGAAAAAAATTCTAAAACAAACAATGAATACTCCAGAAACAACATGATACAGTATAACACAATGATGTTTCTCCCTCTTTTGTGGTTGGAAAAGTTGTACAGTTAAAAAAAATCTCTCCTTCCCGTTGCCCCTCCCCAAAAGGACAATAAATTTTTTTAATGTCATAATACATACAAATAGTTCAGCACAATAAATTCCCACATTGGCCATATCCAAATATGCATGTCTCCTGGATTTGAGTTTCATCACCTCTCTGACAGGAGATGGGTGCCATGGTTCATCTCCAGTCCTCTAGATTCATGATTTATTACTGCATCAATCAGAGTTCTAAAGTCTTTCCTTTTACCCGTTTGTTTTAATAGAAATCCAGGTATCCCCTAAGGAAAATACATGCCTGGTAACCCTTTTTACTGATGGCCACTCCTGTTTTCATTCCCCCCAACTCATAGAGCCAGCGGGAGGGATAGGGATTCACATTGGCTCTTGCTGTACACACACTCTTCCTCTACCACCATATTTCAATCTTCTTTCGTCATTTAAGGTCCATGAAATCTACTTGTAATGGTTAGAGGGAGGAAGAGAGAAACTGCATTTATTTTTAATCTCATATGAATCTTATCCTTTGAGGATCACCATCTTAGAGATGAGGAAACAGGCTCAGAGAGTGACTTGCCCAGGGTCTCACAGCTAGTGAGTGTCTTGAGGCAGGAGCCAAACATACATATTCCTGACTCCAAGGTCAGCACTCTATACACTACAGAGCATGTCATGTTAACTGACTTCTCTATGGTTTCACTCACTAGCCTTGTGTCTTACCAAAGCAACACATTTGTACCTGGCCACGATGATCCTACATATGTCCCCTTTTCCTGTTAGAATGTAAGCTCCTTGAGGGAAGGGACTATCTTGCTTTTGTATTACTATATTCAGTGCCTAGCATAGTGCTTGCACTTAAATGATGAATAAATGTGTTTGTTTCCTTTCATTCATTCCTACATCACATAACACTTTGTTGCTGGGTTTTTTTATGAATGACTTGAGAGAAAGGCATAGATGGCATGCTTATCAAATTTGCAGATGTCACAGAAGACAACTAGGCAGCGAGGTGGCACAGTGGTTAGAGTACTGGACTTGGAGTGAGGAAGATCTCAGCTCAAATTCTACCTCAGGGACTTACTAGTTGTATGACCCTGGGCAAGTCACTTAACCATTCTCAGCCACAGTTTGTCCATATATATAACAGGGTTAATAACATCACCTACCTGATAGCGTTGTTGTAAGGAACAAATGAATATATGTAAGATGCTATATAAAAATAGTTACAATTGTTACAGTAGTAGGAATGGTAACTAGCACTTTGAATTAGAGGGTCATAATCCAAAAAGATTAAGACAGGTTTGATCTAATAAGATACTGAATTATATCTTCACATAGCTGCCAAACTTGCATTCCTAAACATAGTTCTGATTGTATCTCTTCCTTGTTCAAACCATTTGAGTGACTTTTCCTGGAGTTCCCTATTGAAGCAATTCATTCAACATCAAGACACATTAAGAATTTTTCCTTTTATTAAGACTAAATTTGTATGCAGACTCCTGACCTAAAGGACCTAGGTTCCAGTTTCACCCCTTTATGACTTTGTGTAAGACACTTAAATGTCCTTGGGTCTCTTTCTTTTGATCTCAGTTCCTTCATTTGTAAATAAGGGGTTGGATTAGATGGGCTCTGAGGCCCTTTTCAGCTCTAAGGTTGTAATCCTATGATTCCTTCCCTTGGGTAAAAGCCTCCCTTTTATCCCGTACTGGAAAAGCAGGAGAAGGTTGGGACCTGCAGGAAAAGTATAGTGATTAGACACTCCTACAGCTCACATTTCGGGGACTGACAACCTCATTTGTCTTCTCCACCTCTCCTACCTATTGTACTATGGTAATCCAGCTCTTCCCTGCTCAATGACCTAAATATAAGGGCATGTCCATCATTCTTTCCATCCCTATACTCAACTCCTGTCTTCAGTTTGAGTGAGAGATATAGATCAATATATATAGTTGTCATTTCAGGTCTACTGGAAGAGAAGATGTCTGATTCCAAAAGCCCTATGACTGCTAAACAGCATTCCACAGAGGATCAAAGTGTTGGCTATAAGTAGCTTTGATAAAAGTCTCGTTTATAAAATACATAGAGAATTGAGTAGAATTCATAAGAATACAAGTCATTCCCCAATTGATAAATGGTCAAAGGATATGAACAGGCAGATTTCTGAGGAAGAAATAAAAATTTGTCTGTCTATAGTCATATGAAAAAATGCTCTAAATCATTTTTATTAGAGAAAGGCAAAAAACAAACAACTCTGAGGTGCCACATCCTACCTATCAGATTGGCTAATGTGACAAAACAGGAAAATGATGAATGTTGGAGAAGACGTGGGAAAATTGGAACACTAATGCATTGTTGGTGGACTTGTGAACTAATCCAACTATTCTGGAGAGTAATTTGGAACTATGCCCAAAGGTACATGCCCTTTTGACCCAGCAATACCACTTCTAGCTCTGTATCCCAAAGAAGTCATTCAAAAAGGACCCACATATACAAAAAATATTCATAGCAGCTATTTTTGTGGTGACAAGGAATTGGAAATTAAGGTGATGTCCATCAACTGGGGAATGACTGAACAAGTTAAGGTATATAAATGTAATGGAATACTATTGTGCTATAAGAAATGATGAGCAGGCAGATTCTAAGACCTATTATCTATAGAACATTGATCAAATCACTTCATCTCCCCGTGTGTTGGTGTTCTCATGTATAAAATGAGGGAGTTGAACTAAATGGTCTCTGGCAGACTTTCTAGCTCTGGATCTATGATTCTATAACATGTAAGGCCCTTTAAAGTATGATGGGGAAACATGGTGCTAAATACAAACTAGACGATTTCCAAAGGAGCTTGCTAAGTAGAGACACACAGTACATAGTTTCTTAAAAAGGCTATATTTTATTGCCTCGTGCTTGGGATGTTTATATCATAAATAAGAAGACAATATAGTGTCTTTTTCATCTCCTACATCTTTGCATAGAGAAATTGATAGTTGAATGAACACGTGGGACTTTCTAAGATGGCAACCTGTCCCAACATTGAAGATGTGTTTCATGTGACTGGTCTGAATTGGCAATGACTTGGGGGTGGGGGCAGGGGTGCAAAGGAACAAGACAGAAAGCTGAAAAGAAGTGTAAGGATTAAGTTTCCATATGTGTCACCAGTCACAACAGATGGTCTCCACCAGGGTAAGCTTTACACTTTTGGTGATCTCCAGATGGACAAATGAAGTCAATTTTTGTTTTTACTTCAAGTCTTCCTGACTGTAAAGCTAGCCTGTAGCCACTATGCCACACTGCATCTCAGAGAAGATATCATTAACTCTATTTTACATATGGAGAAACTGAGGATCAGAGAGGTTAAGTAACTATCCTGAAGTCAACATAGTTAATACATGGAAGAATGAATGAGTGAATAAATGAAAAGAAAAGATAGAAATCAAACTCAAGTCTCCTGATTTTGGGTCCAGGGCTCACTCTTTCTGTCTTTGGAAATCAAGAAACAAAACAATAATTTCCATAACATAGTAGAAGAGAAAAAAAGAATTATTGCACAAGAAACTACAAATCTATTATGTACAAGTTGCTATTCCTTTTAAATATATAATAAAGTTATCATGTAATTTTCTCTTTCCCCTGCCCCCCAACCCAGAGATGGCTACCATTATACAGAAATATGTGCATATATATATGTACATAAATATATAACATTCTATAATACTTCTACTTATCAGTTATTTCTATGACACCCTGCTGTCTTTCCAATATGCAGATTCTCAAATTTTCATAATCAAATGGGACTCCGAGCCTTTCTTTTAGCAACATAGTTCATTACTTTTCTTTATACCTCTGACTAATAACAGTACTTCCTTTCCTGCTTTTGTCCTCCAGATAGTGCATTCTTCCTCCTAAGATGTTTTCCTTTTTCTTTAACTATGCCAGAAAATCCATTGACTTATGGACCTAACTGATTCTCCTTATATCATCTACTCTATTCTGTTTTCCTATCCACCACAGCCCTTCTAATACCTACCCATCCCCCCATTATATGCTCACTCCCCAGAAATGTATGTGTGTGTGCACATGTGCATAAAGGATAAAGAGCAGCATTCCAGTGAGTCAATAGCAAATGTGATTACAGGGAATTAATAATATAACCGGATTTGGGATTTCATATTCAGAATCTGAGTTGGAAGGGACCTCAACAGCCAAGGAATCTAATTCCCACACAAAAGGAATCACCAAATAACATACATGAAAAGTGGTCATCCAGCCTCTGGCTGAAGACCTCCAAGGAGAGAGAACTCATCACCACTCTAGGCAACTCATAAATAAATATATTTACATTGAACAAATCTCACATTTCACACCAAGACGCCAACACAAGACACTTATCTTGAAACACCTTTAATCTTGATATAGAAGTGGTCTTGGGTTCTCAGCTGAGCATAAGCTTTGGTAGATCCCCCACCAAGATAAAGTCTTTGCAGACATAAAATCTTGGCAATGGATTGCAGGTCTATTGTCCAAGGACAAGCCTAGCTAAACTTGTGGAATCTCCTCATTAGAATGTTAGCTACCAGATTATTTTTTTGGCCTAAGCAGCTTGAAAAAATGACCTAACTAAAAATCGCCAGGCTGCAACTAATGTTGGTAGAAGGAATACCCATACTGGTACAATCTCAGATCATAGAACATAAAACTGAGAGTCAGAAGGTACATTAAAGGCCCTCTAGCTCAATCTTTGGGTTTTATACATGAGGAAATTGAGTCCCAGAAAGGTTAAGAGGTTTCTACTGGCAATAAATGGAAAAGGAAAGATTTAAACCCAGGTCCCATGACTCCAAAGTCAGCACTTCAAGTTCAGCTCTCTTTCTACTGTATCAAACTGCTTGGAAGTAAAAGCCATGAAAGATTTGCACTCTTGAGCAACTGTTGGAAAAACACTATTTTCTTTCAGGTTCTTCTTCTTAGTTGTAATTATATATGTTCCAACTGAACTTCCATTGGGATATTTTTCAAAGAAAAATTCTCAAGGTATTGAGATCTCTTTCAAGATAGAATATGCCCCATGAGGGATGGCTCTACATTTAACGCCTCCTTTGTATGTAACTCAGACTGTAAACTCTTGGGCCAAGGATCACTTTTGCTTGTATGATAGAGTGTTGAGTTCACTGTCAACACTTAAGTGGTAATAATAACAATGAGTTCTTTCTACTGAAAGATAATCCCCATTCAACTGAGACTTTGCGCTGTTACATAAGTCTCCTTGTAATAGAAGAGTTTACCACTCTGTAGCCCTTTACAATTTACAAGCTTTTTTTCCCCACAATGTATCTACAAGGTAGGTAATGCAGGTATTACTGCGCCTTTTCTTCTCTCAGGGAGAGGAACTGATTTATCACAATAAAGCCTCAAAGCAAGAACTCAGAATTGAAGATTCTGTCTCCTAAGCCAGCCGTAGATTTTTGTCTCTCTTAAAAAGTATAGCTGCCTGAAAAGGAAAGTTGGCAGATGACTACAAAGGATTCCACCATACCTCTACATACAGGTGCATCTGGATGCCAGAAGAGTAGAGGATGATAGGGCATGACAGGATATCTCCTACACTTATTCTCACTTCCTTTGGACCCGTGTTGCCCGACATCCCCTCATTTTTCTGAAAATCGGTTTTAGACAATTTCTGGAGAGCTTTCTTATACACTGGCTGTTGTTGTTTTCCAGCCATAATCACCCCTGCCACCAAGTAGAATTTTATTTTTAAGGGGAGTTTCTATAACAATATACTTTTCTTTAAAAAAAATTATAAACATAGGATGCCAGTGTCAGAGTCAAGGAGACCTGGTTTCAAATTCTTTCTCAGAAATATATTGGCTATGTGACAATGGACAAGTCATCTAACCTCTTGGGCCCTATTCTTTTTTCTTCCTTTTTGGAGGGGGCAAGGTAGGGCAATTGGGGTTAAGTGACTTGACCAAGATCACACAGCTAGTAAGTGTTAAATGTCTGAGGCTGGATTTGAACTCAGGTTCTTCTGACTCCAGGGCTGGTGCTCTATGGACTGTGTCTTAGGCCCTATTCTTGACCTTCTAGACTTCTATTGTTCTTTCATCCTATTTTATACATGGGCCCTAGAACATTCTACCATCTCTATAACTTTTTCACCACGAAATATCTCTCCCATGAAGTCTGTCTCCCTGCTTCCTTTGCTGATTTCTTCCTGGGGTCTCCGTTCTGCAAAGGTCCCTAAGCTGGTCTTCATTCTCCTTCAGGCCCTGTTTCTTATTTCCATACTTCAAAACAATCCCTGCCCTCAGTGGGTGCCTTCATTCCCCATCCCTACTGACCTGCTTTCCAACTCCCTTTGGAGTATCGGCTTCTTTTATCCCCTCACTCAAATATAAGGTCCTAGAGGGCAAGGACTGTGTTTCATTTGCTTTTATTTTATCTCCAGCTCTTAGCACAATTCCTGGCCTTTGTTGATGTCGTTCAGCCGTTTTCAAGTCTTCATGATTCCCCTTAAGGTTTTTGGCAATGATACTGGAGGACTTTCCCATTATCTTTCTCCAGCTCATTTTATAGATGAGGAAACTGAGGCAAATAGGGTTAAGTGCTTTGCCCAAGGTCATACATCTAGTTAGTATCTGAGGCTGTATTTGAACCCAGAAAAATGAGTATTGCTGGCTTCAGGCCCTGAACTCTATCCAATGTACCGCCTAGCGCCCTCCTGGCACATAGTAAAAACAATAAATGCTTCTTTCCTTCTTTCCTTAAGTATTCTAGTGGTAGGCAACCCTCTAAGACTGTAACTTGAAAAAAAAGAGTGTATAACTGCATTAGCCAGGGAGTTTTCTCATTGGCAGCTTCCTATGCAATGAAATCACAGGTCCAGTCCCATCCCAATTCTACTGAATAAAAAACCCAACCAGTTAGCCAGGGCCTGCAGTGATTAATATTTGAGTACTAATTATTATTGTATAATAATTGAAGGCTTCAGTAACTACAAAGAAAGTGACAGCTTTTCAGTCACTCTATTAGAATTCTTTGTTGGAGCGGTGAGGTGGTCCAGTGAATAGAGCACCGGCCCTGGAGTCAGGAGGAAGTGAGTTCAAATCCGGCCTCAGACACTTGACACACTTACTAGCTGTGTGACCTTGGGCAAGTCACTTAACCCCAATTGCCTTGCCTTTCCCCCTTCAAAAAAAATTGTCTGTTTCCATTCTTTTTTTCCCTTTTATATATTCGTAATTCATATGTACTCAATTCTGCTTATACTTTTTTTAAGTTTGCCTTATATCATGAAAGTCTTTCCAGATGTCTTAATATTCTCTTATTCGCTCATCTCAATTGCTTAAACTATAATATTCCATTATGTAATTGTCTGTATTGTTGGGCATATATCAGTAAGGAAGTCTCCATGACAAATATCCTTATCTATGCATCCATTTTATTCTAATTATTTGCTTTTCCTAACTACTCTAACTCTTCCCTGCTCCACCACTACCACCAACTCTATCACTAAAGAAAACTAAAACCTACAAATGTGATTAAGAAATATTGGATACAGTAGAAATGAATAAGTTCCTCTGAAATAACAATCAAGTATTTATTAAACCCTGACACTGTGCCAGGCATTGAGCCAAGTACTAGAGAGATTTTTTAAAAAGTGAAAACAGTACCTAACCTCAAAAAACTTTCATTCTAATGAGAGAGCTAATACATACAAAGCATGTACATACAAGACACATACAGAAAGATATAGAATAACAGAGGCAAATGTATTAATAAACTAGCAGGGAGGGTAGAACTCCCACAGAAGTGATATTTGAGTCCCGAAGAAAGTCTGGCATTCTTAAAAGAAAGGTGAAGAGAAAAAGCATTCCAGGCATGAATACAAAGTCACGAAGATGGGTGATGGAGGGTTCTGTGTGAGGAACAGCAAAAAAACCAATGGAACTAGATCACCGAATACATAAGAGAGGCATACTATGTGGCAAGGTTGAAAAAATAGGAGGAACCAGGTTGGTAAGAACTTTAAATGCCAAATAATTTCTTACCTTAAGCATGATGTGCTCCAGGTTCTGTGCAAGCCTCTGCTCTGCACACATTTAAGTACTATGAGAGATTTATATTAGGTATGTCATAAAGAAAATTCATGTTCAGCTACCATTTGCACTAGATGGCCGCCCGGGATCCTAGAATCCCCTTACCCACTCCATAATCATGTCTCCATTGCCTTACCGAAAAAAAGGCTGTCCCACTATACCTTAGAAAAGATTATCCCAAATTTTATCCTTTTGATTTCTCTATATTTGATTTCACTACATCTTCTCTTTATTGTGTTTAATACTATTGAAGATATCAAGTAGACCTTTACATCCTGGTGGGCAAAAAAATCAGGTTCTTAGCCACTGCCCTTTATTTTCTTTTGCCAATTTTTCTGGTAGGAGAAAACCAGAGTTGGGTTGACCAATCCAGGCTTAGAGATCCGGGGTGTTGTATACAAATAGGTGCCCATTTTGTAACATCCTGGAATTCCGTTATTACTTATTGTGCTAAAACCTTAGGCCTGTACATATTTCTGCTAGCAAAAATGGTAAACTCCTAATCATTTAGCACAATTGAGAGCAAGCAGGGAGATGGTTTTGACATTTTTCAACAATATATTAAAAGTGAAAGATGATCCCATAGTCTTTGTGGTCTGGCCTCCACAGATGCAATTATGCCAGGAGTCTCCTGTAAAAGTAATTAGGCAAGTAGGAAAAAAGTAAGCACTCTCCAGATGTTATCTCAGCAAAAGGCCTCAGTCCATGACTTCAAGGAGTTAAACTGAGGAAACTCCTACAGGCCAAACATAGTGGTTTAAAGTTTCAGATGAGGTTTTTGCTTATGCCCACCTCAGGAAATGAATATTGCATTCATAAATTGTTTTTCTTATCCAGAAGATGAACCTTAGCAGTTTCATTCAGCCCTGGAGTATTGAATTTCTTTAACACTTTGCCACATTAGAATATGTTTTTCATCTGAATGTGATGATGCAATATTTGAAGGGGAAAATAGTTAGCCAAGTGGCATTCCATAACAAGCCATAAAAGTTTATGGTGCGCGTAGTAGGGTAATTGGCAAAGTATGAATTGAATACTTCCTTATGGATAATATTTGATAAGATATGGCATGCATAACAATCATAACATTTCAATCAACCCAGGACTGCTACTTTAGAATGCATTTACTTTACTGTCTCCATAATGGATTTTACAGTGCCAGAAATTGGTTATACTCCATCAGAAAGAAGAAAAGGAGCCCTACATTTATGTCCTGTTGTGCTTTTCACTTGTACAGTTTCTATTCTCTCTCTCTCTCTCT